>JAPDVU010000001.1:207358600-207593600 GCA_026230045.1 Corynorhinus townsendii | reverse complement strand
CAGCCATTTAGAATGTATCTTCCCATAGAAACATTATAAATAGTGGTCACTTTCCTAGACCAGCCCACCCAAGTCTGTAAAGATAATAATTGTACCCATTTAAACCTATTCTATGCCAGAACCTTTGTATATGTGATCTGGTAAAATTCTCAAAATAACTCCAACAGGCAGACATTTGTGTCTCTGCCTTAGAGGTGAAGGTACTTGCTCAGGGTCACAGGGCTAGTAAGTGGCCAAGCCAGGTAAGTCTGGCTCCAAAGCCTGTGTCCTTGTCACCAGGAAAGCAAGCTCCCTTCCTCAGCTCCTATGCTTAGTAGAGGGTGAGCAGTAGGATGGAGGTTTCCAGTCTCCCTCCTAAAACATCCTCCTTCCCACCACTGAAGAGATGTTAAGGGAATATTAGAACCTTCACTGCAGCCACAAGTGACTCAGGGTGACGGAGAACCAAGATTTGTGTCGCTTCATTGGCGTGCCCTGCGAAGAAGCAGAGCAGGGAAGAATGCCAGGTGACAGCTTACTACACTGCTTTAATTTTGGTCTCAAAAAAACCCCCAACAACAACTACCATGGGTGGGTTTCATTTTGCATGTGTGAAAAACATCTTATTCAAAGCTCACCTTCCTGCAATGAGTAGTAAGTAAGCCCTAAGGATAAAATGCACAGAATAGTGAATACAGACCACAGTATCCTATCCTATATAATAAAAGCATAGTATGCAAATTGTCCCCAAGACCAGGAGTTCAACCAGGGGGCGGGGCTGGCCATGGGAAGGGAGGGAGGCCCTGGCAGGCAGTGGTGGTGGCAGCAACAGGCGAACAGGGGAAGGGAGGGAGTACCCGGCCGGAGCCAGCAGCCGCTAGGGACCCTACCAGTGCATGAATTTTGTGCACTGGGCCTCTAGTTGTATTATAATCTCAAACTTGCTACGAGACTAGAATTTAATTATTCCAACCACTGAAAACAAATGATAGTTGTATAATGTGACAGAGCTTCTAATCAGCACTATGATAGCAGTCATATTACAATATATAAATGTGTCAAATTAACATGTTGAACACCTTAAATTACACAATGTTATGTCAAATATATTTCAATTAAAAATAAATAATAAAATAAAACCCCCAAAAAAGGAAGATCATCCTCCCCAACTCTCGCTCTCTAACTCTGGCCCTCTCTGACTCGGACCCCTGCAGTGAGGGTAGGCAGCTCCCTGATCTCCAGAACTCACCTTGTCAGAAAGGAGCTCCCTTATCTTGCTGGCTTGCAGGCGGAACCGCACAAGCTGTGTTTCCAGGGCCAGGTAGCGCTTCTGCCAGTCCATGCTGGTCCGGGTCTCTACCTTGGGCTCAGCCATGATGGAATCAACTTCTGGCTATTCAGAGACCTCTGAGAACCAGCACACAGAGAGAGGAAACGATAAATAAGTGTGGGAGGAAGGGTTAGGCGGGGAAAGAAGGAGAGGAGACCAGAGGAGGACAGAGAAAAACAGAGCTGGGGAGGTAAGTTAGCCCCTGTCCCTCTGTCCCATGGCCCCCGTTGTTAGCTCAGTGTGTCACGTCTTATCATAAGTCAGCTGAGCAACTTCAGGGGATCACAAAACCCAAGAAACCATAACGAGAACCTAGTATCATTTTTCCAAAAGTGAAACATGGGGTTCATTCGTTTTTCATTCAATAATTCCATGTAACAAGATTTTAGCCATTCAACAAACAATTATGTGCCAGACACTGTTCTAAGCACTGGAGATAAATAACAGAGGCCTCTCGTATTTGCAGTTTTCAAGAAAGTCTAACTGCAAAATTACAATGCAGTCACAATAGCTAATCAGTATACAAATAAACAGGAGCATGGAAATAGGGCCGACTGTGGGAGTGTATGGGGGGGTGGGTGTTGAGCTCAATCAGCTAACTGAAGGCAAAACTCTGGTTCCCAGGTTAGTCCTGATTCTACCACAGCTATGTAGATTTCAGATGGGGACACACGGAAAGAAAAGGTAATGCTTTGAATTTCTTTGACAGTGTTCTATTTAGTTGGGATTTTGTCAGTTGTTGTCACTGAATGTCCTGCTCTGGAACAGATTCTCATTCTTTCCTTTAAGTTATGAAATAAAGACCAGAAGATGGTAGATATTTTTGCTGCAGCTACTGGAGAAAGCCACAAATCTTCGGAAAACACTTTATATGAATTCAGAACAAATCAAGTAGACACCTATAATTTCTCCAGTCAGGGGAATTCACCCAGAGGTCCCCTGAACATCTTTTAGAGAAGATAAACTGAGCTGGAATGAGAAAATGAAGGATGTATGTGTGCACATGAAAGAGGAGATACAGGCGAGCATAGAAGAGAGAAAGGCTGGAAGACACAGCCACCACAGGACTTAAAAAAAACCAAAAAACCCTTCTAAAGCGCTACTAATAGTTATGTTTGGCAACAAGCATAAATTTGGTCTGTCCCAAACCATGACATATGATAACTCAAGTATTAGGTGATTTTAAAGAATGATTGTTCCCCTTTTAGGTTGGTATTTTTAAAATGGCATCTGTTAGAAATACAAATGATTTATAGGTACTATGATAATGTCTGTGATTTGCTTTAAAACACTTCATGGAGGGGGTAAAGAGTGGTGGGGAGGGAGATACATGAAATAAGATTTATCAAAATGTTAATTTTTAAAGAACTTTTTTATTTTAGAAAGAAGGGGGAGAGGGGGAAGGGGAGAGAGAGAGAGAGAAGAGACATCGATTAGCTGCCTTGTGCATGCCCTCCACTGGGGATTGAGCCTGCAGCCCTGACTGCAAATCAAACCGGTGGCCTCTCAGTGCACAGGACTGTGCTCAACCAACTGAGCCACACTAGACAGGGGCATCAAAATGTTAATTTCTGAAGCTGAGTGATGGCTATAGGAGGGTTCTTTATACTGGTCTCTGTACTTGAATATATGCCCGGAATTTTCCGTAATGCACATTTACTATTTTGTTAACCCCCCCTTTCCCTTTCTACAGGAGCCACATGGCCTCAGAAAACCCAGCCGCCTCCTGTACTGTCGCCAAATACTATATTACCCTGGTGCCCCAGACAGCCTGTCCTCAATGGGTTAACCACCAATGCGGATTCTCACCTCACACTGACTTTTGTATTTTCCTCCCATTACATAGCACAAATAGCTCTATCATTTATTGAGCTCTTGCTGTATGCCAGGCATGTGCACTCTTCAGTGCTCACAGCCCATGAGTGAAGGGGTGGGCACTAGTCCACGGTCTCACCTGAGGACACCGAGGAACTGAGAGACGGGCTGGCTTACCCAGAGTTCCTCTGCCGGACCCTCACTCCAAAGCCCCTGTTCTTACCCACTGTGCTCTTTACACACCTGGAAACTGGAAAGATTCTGATTTCACAGAGTGAAATATTTCTTATTAAGGATGAAAGAAATATTTTATAAGATCTTTCGGGATCGTGGGTGCTAAGATGAGCCTATATTCAGGATTTTCCAGTTTATGGTCTCAACTATTCTGACACCATGAACTCCATAAGCACAGGCATTTACCACGTGTCCCGACGACTCATTTAAAAAAACAGGGTCAATAGATCCATAGAGAAAGGCCCAACAATGAAACCACTGACAGGTCTGGTGTCTTAAGGCTTTTGGTTCTGGGTTGCTCAGGACACTGGACGTATGATCTCAGCCCTGCTCTGCCGGAACTGTCATCCCACACAATCCCGACATTGTGACCTCCCAGCAATCCCCACCTCAAAGGACTGGGCCAACAGGAACGGGCAGGAAGACAAAAGACAGAAACAAAACATGACCTTCTGAGCTAAGATCACTGCTGAAAAGACAAAACAGAACTTGTGGGGCCTCCAGAGAAGGACCCAAGGCTTTGCACTTGCTTTGCCTTGTCCTTTAAGGGAGTTTTTGCTTTTCCTTAGATTTAAAAAAAAAAAAAAAAAAAAGGTGATAGATCTGAAACTAGGATCTGAAAGTCTTATACCTAGCCCAGGGCTAAAGAAATCAGCACCCAAGTAAAACCAAGAGGCAGGGAAACTTAATTGTTTTGTGGTGTTGAAAGAAGTTGGTGGATTTTAATTGCCTCTTATTGTCAAAGCTGTGGCTCCGATTCCATGGGGGAGAGTAGAAACCCAAATTATCACAATCTCCAGGGCCTCTGGAGAGAAAATAAACACATCATTGGCCTCTGCCTAGCCCTGACATCCGAGATCACACTTAGACCAAAGGGAGTGCTTTCCCCAATCAAGCATCTTCATGACATGGTTTTGAACCAGTCAGGTGCCTCCTAATCCTCTCCCTGCCTTGGGGGTACTGGCCAGAGGGCTGGCATTGTGCCAGGCTTGTCTCCCCGTGGGAGGAGAGCTAAGAAATTTCGAAACACATCTGGAACAAGGTGCCTGCTGACAAGCACAAGGCCTGGAGGCTCTTTGGACAGAAGCAGGTGGTCACAGCAGCTGCTATAAAACCTGAGATGCTAAGGGAAGATACCAGTAAGTTGAATCTCACCTGCTAAGTCGCCTTGCTCTTGTACTTCCCATGAAGATGCACAAGGATGAGCAGAAATACATTTAGAGAATGGTCCTTAACTTCTCAAAGCATTGCCACAGGCGATCTTTCTTTCCTCACCCTCTCAATATCCCCCAGAAGCAGGACAATGAGCAGACAGAAAACTCATCCCTTCTGTGACTTGCGCGGAGACACAGAGCTACGCTGTAACAGAGTTGGGCTAAGAATCCTCACCTCCCAACAGACAGAGCATCCTCTTTCCATGACGATGCTTCAGCAGTGATGGTGGAGTCTCATGCTACCAGGCTAGCCTAGCACACATACAACATCGATGGCAAAAATGGATGCGGGAGTGAGAGAAGGGGCATGAGATCAGGACAAAACCAAGCTCAACACTTTTTTCATTTTTTATTCTGGAAAGCTTCAAACACACGTAAGTAGGGAGAATAAATACACAGGTACCCTCCACCCAGCTACAGTTATCAACTCGTGGCCACTCTTGTGAAACCAGTTCTCTCGATTCCCACTAGTGCCCAGCGTGCTAAAGTGCTTTGCAGGTGAGAGGCAAATGGCTGCCAGGGTTTGGCACCTGCACTGGAACTCCCTAAGTCCTCCAGCAGCCGGGGCTGACAGAGCCACGGGGTCGGCGGAGATATGCCGCAGAGGAAGGGGCTTTGGGTGACTGGATGGTGAAAAGAGGACACGAAGTTAGGTATCAGGTGACTTTAGATTGGGGCCTGCACCAGAGAAAACAAATTTGACCTGGGATGGCTCTGGCAAGTTTAGGAGTTTGATCAGAAATTGACAAAATGCTGAGATTAAATTTAATTCAACCAACTTTTTAAAAAACCCTCTACCTGAGGATATTTTTTCCCATTGATCTTCAGAGATTTAGAGGAAGAGTGGAAGGGAGAGAGGACCGGGGAGAGAGATAAACATCAACACATCGACATCGACTGGTTGACTCCCTCACACACCCCAACCAGGACTGGGGGATTGAGCCTGCAACTGAGGTACGAGCCCTTGGCTGGGAATTGAACCCAAGACCCTTTAGTCTGTGGGCTGATGCTCTAACCACTGAGCAAAAGCAGCCAGGGCTCAACCCACTTTTATTAAGTGATTCCTATGTACAATGTGGGGCCCATAAAGGTGAATAAAGATTGGTGGCTTGTGAGGCTCAGGTCTACAGGCTGAATATCCTGGAACTTCTCTGCAAAGGGGGCCAATCAAATAAGAGCCTAAAAGAAAGAGGTCAGAGGTCGATGCATCAGAGGGTAACAGGGACCCAGTTCTGAATTTCCACTGGGCTCTCCCATGGCACCTCACTATGGTTCACTCCCCGAGTGTGAGCACCTTTTGTGATTTCCACTTGCTGGTGATGAGCTACTACCACCTTCTGAAAATGCTCCACTAAATTAGACTGATCACCTGCCCAGCTGTGAGAGAGGAAGAGCTCTGTGCCCCCTTTCTGAGGATGGTGCCCCAAAGAAGGGGCGAGGACAACCAGGAGTAGCGTCTCTTGAGAACAAAGCCAGCAAGGAGAAACAGCAAGGTATCATAATTAAGATCCGGAGTTCTGGCGCCAAACAGGCCTCGGTTTGAATACTGGCTCAGCACTAATTAATCCTGTGACCTTAAATCATGTGCTCAGCTTCTCTCAGTTCCATCTTGAAATTGAGGGTAATAACATCAGGTTGAACCATACAAAGCTGGCAATTTCATAGACCACATTCTGCTGGGTGTGTTTGAGAATTAAAGGAAATATCACTAAAGCCTGGCACACAGGAAGCACTCAGTAAACGATGGCTACTATCAACAAACAAAGGCAAGCCCGCCGTGCCTTGGGCATGACATGGGCCCACAGATGTATCAGCAGATCCATCTTGAAGAGGTCAGGGGATTTTTTTTTTTTAAATGACTTTCTCTCTTTATTTCTGAATGTTGAACCAAAAGGTAAACGATGAAAAGTAAGATTTCTTCCTACCCCTGTACTTCATCCATAGTTCTACTCCAAGGCAGCCACTGTTATGGGTTCCTTTGTCTTTCAGAGATAGTCATCGTATAAACAAGCATTCATGTATATGTTGCATGCAGACATACACACACACACACACACACACACAAAATGGTGGCATACTGAATTTAATATAACCTAGAGATCTTCCTGTATTAATACACATTTCCCCTCCATGCTTTTTAACAGCTTTATAGTATTCTATTGTGTGGCTACTGCATGATTTTACAGTCATGTGCCACATAATAATGCTTCAGTCAGTGATGAAGTGCATGTCCAACGGTTCCCAAAAGATAATGGAGCTGAAAAATTCCTTTCGCTTAGGTATGTCATAATGCACATGACTCATGTGTTTGTGGTGATGTTGATGTAAACATACAATCATGTACAGTCCACAATACTGGATGATAACAACTATATTACTGGTTTATGTATTTACTACACAATACATTTTATTGTTAATTTAGACTGTACTCTTTCTACTTATTAAAGTCTCTTAATGGCCTCACTTTGTCTTGTGATTGATTTAATCTCATGTTTGGTATAGTCACATGCTGTCCAGGCTTATAACCTAGGAGCAATAGTCTAATGTGTAAGGAAGCTTACCACCTATTTTTGTTTAAGTGCACTCCGAGATGTTCACACACGATGAAATCGGAAAATGGCCCAACTCGCCAACCACGGCATTTATCAAAACATACCCCCATCGTTAAGTGGTGCATGACTGCATTTACGAGTCTCTTATGGACTGGTATTTGGTTGTTTGAAACCTTTTGTTAAAATAAACAATACTGCAACGAATATTCAATGAGTATACACATCAGAATATATCTGAAGGATAAAGTCCTAGAAATGGAATTGCAGGGATAATTTACATTTTTAAATGGCCAAATAGTTCGAATTGCCCTCCTTTGAGGCTATTCTAATTCATACTCCAGCCGACAAAAAGTGCCCATTTCTCCACAGAGGAGGGGAGGGGGGCAGTTTTGAATTAGTTTTTGATAGAAGGGAGAGAGGGCTCTGCTGGGCTGGCCTGAGAATGCAGGCTGGTGGCTCAGCAGCCAGCCTGCTGTGAAGTCACCTGGATCAGGAGTATAAGGCACCCTGCCATCAGCATGTAGAAGGCACTGTGCAACCCACAAGGAGCACAGGTTCTGCATACAGATTCCCAGCCTCATGGAGACAAGAAGGGACTAGGAGGAGCAGCGCAGGGGGAGGAGGGGAGGAGAGTGGAAGGTACAAACTTCTCCCTCTTGGCTGGTGAGTCCTGAAGAGGGCAAGGGCATCACATTTTCTCAGCTGTTAGTTTCAATGAGTTGGGGAGCACAGGGTGTACCCCACCATAACCCAGCTCTGAGCAGACCCCCTCCCAGCAGCCTACTGGAGGGAAGGTGACTGGACAGTGGACCAAACTCCTTGGAATTTAGGAGGCTTGGGTTTGGGTCTGGCCGCTTCCACTTTTTAGTTATATGAACTTGGGCAAATAATTTTTGTGGGTGTTTCCTCTTTTGTAAAATGGAGATGATATATGTAGAAACATTGGGATCGATGTTTTATACAGTGTTAAGTGATGCTACCGAATACAGTGTCTGGCCCATATCAGATAGTCCCAAAAAGTCTGATGAAGAAACCAATGACTTTTCCATTGAAATTGTTATTAAAATGATCTTTCAAGCAGAAGTTTTAGCTGGAACTACGGCTCTGTCTGGAAGAGTTTTTTATGAGGTGGATCCATAGTAAAAGCTTATGAAGATGTCCTGGTAGGGAGAGATCCAACACAGAGCGGATTCTACTCTCAGATTAGGGTCTTCATGCCTCTGCCACCCCCCAATGAGGCCCCCTGGTCCCTAGTGACCGATTCCTCTGAGGCTCGTAGGACACAAAGCTCTTGGTGTCACTTGACGCCCAACTTGTTTTCTTTTCTGCACGGCTGACCTGCCTCTGGGAGCCCTAAGAGAACCACGGAGAAATCACAGAAGAGAAAAATCTGAGATGAAGTAAGAAGGGTAGAGGGAGGGGTGAAATCGAGAGAGCACAGGCAACGCAGCGGAAAGCCTGCAAAAGTACGCTCCGAGGGCCCCTCCCGGGAGCAACTGGATCCAGCCGGTCCCAAATCCCGGTCTTCCCCAGAAAGTCTACTCCTCACCTCTCGGTGCGTTCCCAAGCTTGACCCGCGCGGCTCCCGGCGCTCCCAGCGGCTGGGAGCTCGGTTCCAGGTGGAGAGGCACCTGCTCCAGAATCGCCCTCCGGTCGGAGGGAGCCGGTCCCCCCCGCCCAGCCAAACACCCTCCGGGCCAGCGCACACCCTCAGCCCATCCCTGCCCGAGGGGCGCACGGTGCCACTCACCTCCGGCAAGCTCGCGGGTATCCCCGCCGCGCACCTGGCACCCGCGCGCCCTCCGCGCGCGTCCGCCGCTGACCTTGCGTCGTTTTCGTCCACAGCGGCCGCCGGGTCTCCGTTCCTCGGCAGCAGGGGTCGAGGTGGGCGGGGCGGGGAGAGGCTGGGGCCTGGAGGGGTGCCCGCAGGCTGGCCGCACAAAGGCGAGGCGAGGCGAGCCGCACCTCCCCGCGCCCCATTCAACGCTCCGTCGCGCTCCCTCCGCCCCGCCCGCCGCTTAAAGGCAGAGCGCCGGCAGGGCTCGGGCGGCCCGCGGACAGGCACAGGAAATGACCTCAGCAGGCTCCAGCTCCCACCTCTCCGCTCCGCTCTGCTCGTCCCGGGCGGTGGGGCCCGTGGGCGGGGGGCTCTCCCGATCTCCGTTCCTGAGCTCTCTGCGGAGGCCGCCACCAGCTGCCACAGGGGACGGCGAGGGCGCCCCAGGATATGTCCTGCTCCCAGCAAAGCGTGGGACCCTCGCAGGAAGGGCGCAAGACCAGACCCGCAGCACCACCACCACCACCAAAGGAGGTTCCAGTCTGGGTCTGGCGACCTGTGAAAACTTTTAACGCCCGGATGTTTAAGCAGAAGTTCTAATTGCAAACAGTCTGCCCCACTGGGGGACCAATGTTCTGACTTGTAAGTTGGAAAGAAAAGGGGAAAAAAAAAAGTCACCGCAGCCTAGGGTAACTTGCCTGCTTATGTACGTATGTATTTACTTATTTGAAGGAGCCGGCCCAGAAGGCAGAAGGCAGAAAGACAAACCGGACACTGCCTATGGCAGTTTCTTCAGTGCACCCTTGTTCAAGGGCTTACAGTCCCTCAGCTCACCAGTATAATCCTACAATGCGGGCGGGGGGTAGAGGGGGGGGAGAAGGGGGTCTGGAGATCACTCAATTTTAGGGTAGGTGGGAATGGGGTAAAAACTTTCCTCCCCAAAGGAATGAACAGAGGCAAACATCACCAGGACCGGATTCTCCAAAGGGGCTTTAAAAAGACTCGGTCCAGGTGGTGGTGAAGGATCCCCTGGCTCCACCCCAGGTTTGAATCTGAATCTCTGGAGGTAAGCTGGCAAATTGCCCAGCTAACAAGTTCCCTAAGTGATTCTCATGCACAGTTTTGAGAGCCCAGACATTATGAAAAGATGGTCCCAGCAGTACATGTGGCAAGGGTGAAAGTTCAGCTGGGCCCGTTGGACCCCTGGGGCTGAACTTGCAAATAGATTCACAGCTCCTGGAGATTGGGATAGGTCAGCTCCAGTCTGGGACGCTGCCTCTCCAGTTCCCTTCAACACTCTGGAAATTGCCTAAGGAAGCCCAAAAGCAAGTCGTCTGCCATTTGTAAGGGACATTCATTCATTCATAGGTTCATTCGCTTTGAATTGGTAATCATGACATAGTACAAATTTTAAATAATACAGAAGGGCTAACAAAAAAGTCTTCCTCCCACCCTCTCCCTTGCCCCCCACATCACATCACTCCTTCCCAAATACAACTACTGTTGTAAGTTTGGTATCTTTTTTTATTAATCTTCACCCGAGGACATTTTTTCCATTGATCTTTAGAAAGAGTAGAAGGAGGAGGAAAGGAGAGAGAGAGAGAGAAACATTGATGTGAGAGAGACTCATTGATTGGTTGTGTTTGGGCTAGGGATGGAATCTGCAACCCAGGTATGTGCTCTTGACCAGAATTGAACCCCAGACCCTTTGGTATGCGGGTCAACTGAACTACACCGGCCAGGGCCGTCATTAGTTTTTGTGTGTATCCTTTCAAGGTTTTTATGCATGCATAAGTATATATGTATTCATATCCTTCTTTCAACACTAGGAAATATCCCTTGCCTTTTCTCCCTGACATCACCATTTGTTGACTCTGAGTGTGACATATCAGCACAAATAGAGATGCCTTATTTTTAATGGTCCCCTAATATTCTTAATGATGGATATTTAGGATGTTTTCAATCTCTGGCTATTATATATCTTGCTGCAGTGACTGTCTTTGTACATACTTCCTGTTCCACACGTATGACTATCTTTAAGGTTTAATACCTAGAAGTGGAATTACTGGCTCTAAACACAATGGGAATTTTAAATTCCAACAGATGCTGCCAACTTACTCTCAAAGGAGACTGCACCAACCTACACTTCTATCCATGTGTGTGATTGGCCCCTCATTCCCTGCCACCACCACCCCCGTGAAGTGATTTTTCACAAAGAACATAGCTTTTAGGAAGGGAGCATTAAATGAGTTGATGTGCACGGACAGTTTTAGAACGTTGCTAATGCACAGAAAGGCTCAAGAAAGTGTGAGAGGTTAGTTCCCCTAACCATCCTCCTCTGTGTGACTGCCCCTGCTTTGAGGTCTGTTCAATCCCAGCTCTGTAAACTTGGGCAGGTTCCTTAGCCTCTTTGGGACCCAGTTTCCTTAACTTTAATGTGAGAATGGTAATGTCTCTCTCTGAATTAAATCAGATAAAAGAGTTACATAAATTTTGGGATCCAATTATTGTTCAGTAAGTGATTAGCTATTCTTTTTTCCTCAAACTTTCCTCCCAACTTCTTATTTTGAAAATTTCAAACCTACAGAAGTTACCAAAAAAATTACCCATATACTCTTCACCTAGATTTACCAACTGTTAACATGTTACCACTTTCTCTCTCTCTCCCTCTGTCTCTCACCCATTTGATAATTAGTTGTACACAACTTTATCTCCTTTTTTCATACAACATTTTATCCCCCCTTTTTACACAATTTTTCGACCTTTCACTCCTGAATATTTAGCATGTACCTTCCTAAGAACAAGGGTGAGCACCCTAATATCACACTTAGAATATTTAACACTGATGCAATACTATCATGTTCGATGCAAGACATATTCTAATGTTCCCAGTTGTCCCAATAATGTTCTTTGTAGCTGAGTTTGATAGCTCTTCTATTTATTTTCATTAGTTCCTACCTACTACTCACCAGAGTGAATGGATGGTTAGAAGAAAATGGGCTCGTCCCCGCCTCTGCTCCAGCGAGAGCGTGACTCCCACTGCCCTAGACGCTGGCATTCTTTGGGAGTTGCAGGTAGGCAATACCCAGGCATGAGGGCTGCTCACAGGAAAGCAGTTTCCCGTCTGATACCAGGATTGTCCCACCAGCCACCGCTGCTGATGTTGCCTCCTCTGCCTGACCCCAGTCACCCCGTGCTGGCCACCAGCAACTCCCCCACCTCTTGCAACTCTGGTTGGGTTTCTGGTGTCCTCTCTAACAACCCCACTGGTCCCAATCAGCAGAGGCAGCTGTTCTGACTCCAACGGGACCTGGATCCTATATCACCCTGAACCACCCCACCCCAACCCACCCCACCTATGACCTCTAGGCTGGCATACCCCAACTGAAACCTGAGATTAAGGGTTGGGATGACTGAGTCACTGTCTTTTTCCTGTGATCTTTCTGTCTTATGGCACTTTCTATATGGCCCTTCCTGGAACTGAGGCTGAGAGTCAAATTGTGGCCTCTGGCCAAATCCAGACAATGACTTCAGCTGACTGACACCTGTGTCCCCCGTTCCTCCCCGCCACATTTATGGTAGCTGACCTTTAAGTTGTCCCAGGTGCGCCCCCCAGTGCCCAACTCTAAGCTTGGATGGACCATCTCCTTGCTTCCTGGCTCCACACGTCTTGTTGTAAAGGGAGAAGTGATTTCGTCAGCCCAGCTACCTTCAGGTCGGAGGATTTGGGAGCAGGAGAAAAAGGGCAGGATTATGAGGGAGTTACCACAGCAGAGGGGGACTTTGTAAAACTGAAGTAAAGAAAAAGCCATCTTGGGCCCCACTTGGGCCCCATCTTGGGCCGGTGCTGTAGTGGGAGAGGGAGGAGAGCAAGAAGGGCTGGGGAGGCCAGGGGCCTGGGAAGCCTGCTGGGAAGGCTCTGACCTCCAGAGTCCTGCAAGGATCCTTGGAGAAATGGTACCCACCACACCTACAGCTCGTTCCGCTTGGTGTTAGCTTTTTATAAGTGGCCTTACAGCAGAGAGAGAGGAAGAAAGCCACCATGTGCCCAGAGTCCAAGGGTCACGTGGGTCACTGAAACTGAGGGCCTCCTTCTCTCTTCGGAGGGGAGGATGAGGCCTGGATGGGTACTCCTTGTGAACAGGTCTGGGCCGATGTGGCTCTTTGGCAGTTGTCAAGTTCTTTTCTTTTTTTAGTCCTCACCCAAGAATATGATTTTTTAAAAAATCCTTTTATTGCCCAGAGAGTGAAATGTTCTTCTTTTTTAAAAAAAATTTTTAAATTGATTTCAGAGAGGAAGGGAGAGGGAGAGAGAGATAAAACATCAATGATGAGTGAGAATCATTGATCAGCTGCCTCCTGTATGCCCGCCCCCTACTGGGGATTGAGCCTGCAACCTGGGCATGTGCCTTTGACTGGAATTGAACCTGGGACCCTTCAGTCCACAGGCCAACACTCTATCCACTGAGCCACGCCAGCTAGGGCTGATGTTACAAATTTTAGAGAGAGAAGAGAGAGAAACATGGATGTGTGAGAGAAACATCGATTAGTTGCTTCCCGTACGTGCCCCAACCTGGGATTGATTGAACCCGAAATTCAGGTTCATATATTTGCAGCCACTGGAGATGAGAGGTGAGTGGAGGCCATTTGTCCCTTCCTACAGGTGGGATATTAAAAATGGCCAAGGCCAAAGTCTGGCAAATATACAAACATTTGTTAGCAGGCAGGCACAAAAGCCCCACAATCCTCAAGGGAGCTGAGGAGTTGGCCTGTCTGGTTTGTGCACGTCATTCATGCGAAGGCCCAAATCATCTTTCTGGCTATCTCCATATTTTGAAAACCACTTATTTCTCCAACAGAGGATTGTTTCTAGCATCCCTCAAGCACATTCAGCCCGCTGTGTAGAGTTGGATGACGGTTGAAGTGTTTATGTAACCACCCTCTAGAGTATGGATTCCTGATTAGAGTGCTTCAGACGCTAACTAACCACTCTAGGGCTGAGCGGAGAGTCAGGGTATATACACACACCAATGGTTTAGACTGAATACATTCCTACAGAATCTGTGCCTGGTTCCCTAGGCAGCACTGTTGGAAAGAATGGGGACCTTGAAACTGACCAGACCTCAGTTCAATCCCAGCTTTACCATTTCTGTGCTGATGTAATCCTTGGGGGGGGGGGGGGGGGGAAGGGGGCTTGCATAAGGGCTTTCTGCGTTCATTTCTTATTTGTAAAATGGTGACAGTAATTCTTAACTGTTAGGGTTGTTGAAAGGATTCAGTGAGATAATATAATGTCTGGTACAGTAGCAAGTTCTGCATAAAGGGTAGCTTTTGTTACTCCTTGAACAAATATTTGCTGGAGGATTAATGTTTACCAGCTACTCTACTAGGTTTCCAGATATCTGCTCTACTGCGTCAGAGGTGGTATCTGTTCCCAAGGCGTTCTCTTTGTTATAAGATTG
Source organism: Corynorhinus townsendii (assembly GCA_026230045.1). Lineage (NCBI taxonomy): Eukaryota > Metazoa > Chordata > Mammalia > Chiroptera > Vespertilionidae > Corynorhinus > Corynorhinus townsendii. The sequence continues at coordinate 207,579,237 of JAPDVU010000001.1, read as the reverse complement.
CCATAGATAAGCAAGATGGCCTGAGAGACAAAAAGAACTAGTAGAACTGGTGAAACGTTTGTTTGCCAGTTCATTTTCCCCATGTCCTGGCCTTTCTAGAGACCCCGCTTCCCAACCCCATCTGTTTTCTCTGAACTGGGCTCTGGGCTCCAAAGAGACCCCTCCTGACTCACTGAGCCCTCCTAAATGAAGCACCCATTCTTCTGTCTTCAGGGCCTGGTTCTGTTGATGTTGGAAAGAGAGTAAAGGGAAAGAAGGAGAGGAAAGAGGATAAGGGGGAGGGGGCCTCGGATTCCCAGGAGCCCTGGTCAGTCCTGGTCCAGCCCTCTGCCCAGAGCTAGGGACAAAGCTTGGGAGCTCTTGGGTTACGGAGAAGTCAGGAGGCTAGCTAGTTCTGCTGATTCTCTGGAAGCAGCCAGGGCAACCATTCAGAGAGGCTCAGAGTCACCATCCAAGTGGGACTGGGAGGGCAGTGGTCAAACATGCAAAGTGTAGGGTACAGAGTAGGAAGAAAACAGGGTGGCCCAGAGGCAGAATTCTGTGTGTGTGAGTGTGTGTGTTGGGGGAGGGAGAGGTGTCCTAACTTTGAGCATGGACTCTTCTTTCACTTATTCCTTCAGTTGCTCATTAACAAATATTTACCATTTCCCAGACACTGTGTGAAGAAACAGTGTGACCAATAAACTCAGGACACAGGCTTCCGAACCAGGCATGCCTGCCGTTGAATCCTGGCTGTTCCCAGCAGGGATCATGGGGAAGAACAGATGTAATGACCACACATATCACTGCAAATGATCTGTTCGGGGCAGCTGTGGGCTCTGGAGCCAAAGAGCCAGGTGGATGATGGGGGAGGGAAGGGGTGGGGGGGGTGTTGTTCATGTGTAAAGCAGGAAACAGAATTCTTTCCTTGCAGCGTGGTTGTGAAGGTGGAGATAAAGGGACTGCCCTAGTGTCTGGCATATTATAGGCACCTGGTAAGGGTTATTAAATGAAAGTATTAAAGGGGTAAAGGGCTAGCAAGATGCCCAAAGACTAGGGGCTTGGGGACTAACAAAAGAGGAATGGGTGGAAGGAGGGTCTGGTGGAGAAGGACTCCAATGAGAAGGTAGGCAGTGATTCTCCATCTAACCTCATGTCATAAAATCCTGGGGGCACTGATTAGAACATGGATTCAGATTCTGGTCGTTGGGATCAGCAGGCCCAGGGGTCTGTATTTTCATGGTCCTTAGGACCAGTAGGGTGCCTGGCAGTGACTGGTTTGTCATACATCATCTCTAATACTCCGTGATCTTCTCAGAGAGCAACAACAGTGGAGGAACACAGGGTAGAGCTGATGTAATTACAACATACATCAGTGTAAAATGATTTGTCCAGTGCAGCTGTGGGCTCCCCAAGCAGGAGAGAGCCGGGGGAGGGGGGGAGGCTCAGTAAGGGGAGGTGAAAAAGGGGCAGAGGAGATGGCAGGGAGGGAGAAATGGGAGCTAAGTTGGGAGCTGATGGAACTCAGGGCATGAGGACTGGGTCAATCCAGCCTTCTGACTGGGATTCTAGATGGTTTTACAAATTATACTAGTAGCATCATGGTTTCCAACCAGCTGTCTTATCTCCATCATAAACAATGGCTGCTCACAGGAGGGCTGGGCAGGGCCCAGATCCAAGTAGCAGGCTGGTTCTAAAGCAGCTGGGAGAGCCCGTGTGGGAAGAGACGCCCATTTCTGAGAAGCCAAGGAAACCCGGGCCGACCAGGGAGCTGGTTTGGCATCTCGGCTCCTTTTTCTGTGTCATGTACGTAGCAGTTCCAGACACTTGAATTCTCAAGGTGACCGTGTTTGGCTCCTGGGGTCCTCCTACTAGAGTTCGAATCCCAGCTCTGGCACGTAGCTCAGTACTGGCATTTAGTTAGTACTCAATAGAGGCTGGCCATTATTATCTCTTCCACTGATGACAAACCTAAGCTGAGAGAAAGAAATGTCTCCCTCCCACCCCTACTTTACCCCCACACTCAATTCTGCCTGAGTTTCCCACCAGCTCATGCCGGAGTCGAGCAGTGTGAGAGGGTTGGTGAGCCAGGGTTCTGCTTTCGTACGTTTAATACATGTTTGGGAAGTGTCCACTGTGGGTCAGGATGTAGGGGAGGGAGAGTGTGGAGGAGTAGGTGGCTCACTCCAGGGCGAACCAGACCTTGGAGGGCCTCTCTGCCTCTCCTCCTGGAAGCAGCTGCTTCACCTAACAGGAAGGGGCCTGCTGTCTGGGGTGGGGACCTGCATGTAGGGCTGTGAGAATGTTTCCTCTGTTTCAGGGATGCACGCATCCCCCCACAGGGTGCCTTCCAGGCTGAGTGGTTGCTACAAGAGGGAGCCAACAAGCACTCCAGGATTCACAGAGAAGGGAAGACAGGAAATGCATGAATAGATTCAGAGGACGTAGCTATTGCAGCTCTCCCCCCTTCCCTCAGTGTCTTGGTGTGAAACCAATAGGTCTGTTATCTCCTTTGACCAAGCAGGCCTTCATCTTGTGCTTCTGATCATCATGCCCAGGTTCAGGGTTTTTACTGGAAGTGTCAGGACTCATATCCTATTGGGAGCTCTCTTTGCTAGATCCTTTTTGTGAAGGGGGGTTAGTGCAGATGACATAACCTGTCTTCCCTATCAAAGTCCTAGTCATGACCATTGACCTGTTGGGATGGGACATTGCACGCTATCTCTCAGCGCCATCTAGTGGTCAGGGTGGCTTTTCTTTGAAAAACTTTTTCAATTACAGTTGACACACAATCCTTCCTATCTAATAAGGAGGGAATATGCTAATTGACCATCACACTCTCACAAAGATGGCAGCGCCCACAGCCAATAAGGAGGGAATATGCTAATTGACTTCCATGCCTTCAAAGCTGGTGATGCCCACAGCCACAAGATGGCGGTGCCCAGGGCTGGCTCGAGGTGCAGGTAACCAGGGCCGGCCGAGGCTTGCAACAGAGGAGCGATGGGGGCGTTGCCTTCCCTGATCCCCAGGTCGCCTCCTGTCCCTGAGAGCTCCCAGACTGTGAGAGGGGGCAGGCTGGACTGAGGGACCCCCACCCCCTCCAGTGCATGAATTTTCATGCATTGGGCCTCTAGTATTATATGAATTTCAGGTGTACAACACAGTGATTAGACATTTATATTAAGTGATCACCCTGATGAGTCTAGTACCCCCTGTCTAACACCTAGGATGGCTTGTTTTCTTAAAGGGCCCTGAGCCCCAGCATTTCTACTCCCATCCACACCTAGGGCCAGATCTATTCCATTCTGATCTGACCACAGAGTGCTTTAGTCACCTCAGAAGGTGGTTAGTGGGCCTTTAATCTCTGCCTAAAGTGGAGATTTTAAAGTCTGCATATTTTGTTCCTGTTCAATTTTGCATAGTTTCAGGAAAGGGGATTGGAAAATCTCATGGTATTAAGACTGGGGTGAAGTAGGAAAGATGGAAAGGACATCCTCCCCCTTCCCAGCTCTGGATGCCTGGCTCCAGCAATGCATAGACCACCAGCTGGGCACTTATTTCACGTCGCCCAGTCATGCCATAAGGGCAAGGGACTGGAAGAGCCTCTTCCAGGCAAAGTCGAAGCCGTGGATTAAGGATCACCTTTGCTTTGCCAAGGATTAAGTAATAGGACATAGAGCTGGAACCAAACTGCTCAGCACGGGATAGTGAGGGAATCCGCATACTGGGAGCTTTGTTCATGTGGGAGAAGCCTTGGAGTTTACGGAGAAGTGGTGTGCACAGTGTACCTTTCCAGAAAGGAATCTCCACATATCCAACTTCTGAATTTTGTAAGCCACATCCAAAGGAGGGACTACTAGTCCTTTTCCCTTTACGGAATGGAGCCCACATAAAGGAACCAGGTGGTGCCTACAGACAGGCCTCAAACATAAGAAGGGAGGCTGGGATGGAGCAGAACATAGCTTCCTCGGGTAGGAAACTGACAGGCATTGCTCTGGGGGTGACACGTGGCTGCTGCTCTTTCCAAACACTACACGTTGTCCCACTGACCATTGGGGAACCTCTTGGTTGTCTTCTAGAATGGTCTGATTCTGAAAGCAGGAATTTCCCTGCGGGGCATTAGGATCATTCCTATGTAGACCCAGGTTCTCTGGAACAAAACATACTCTTGGGAAGAGGTTGTTTGTTTGTTTCTGAACAAAATATTAGTGTTGAAATAAATCCACTAGAATATTCAGAGTAAGAAATTTCTCTCAATACACTTGCTACTAAAGCCAGTGAGATAGTACTGTGCAGATGCAATAATGGTCCTGAGATGGGAAGTCATTTATAGAGGTGAGGATCACTAAAATTTTTCTAGGACCTTGCCCTCCACTTAATTTTATTATTATTATTTAATATACTTTTATTGATTTCAGAGAGGAAGGGAGAGGGAGAGAAGGATAGAAGCATCAATGATGAGAGAGAGATTCATCAATAGGCTGCCTGCTGCATAACTAACCCAGGCATGTGTCCCTGACTGTAATCAAACCTGGGACTCTTCAGTCCATAGGCTGACACTCTATCCACTGAGCCAAACCAGCTAGGGCTCTCCACTTTAAATCCCTGCTTTCACTGACATGGTTTTAGGATTCTTGTGTTCTTTCTTGAGCTACATCATTCAATATTTCTCACAGTTTGTGTTAGCAGAAGAATGGTTGACAGGAATATATTGTCCCCAATATTTATTAGCAGCAATAATAACAAAATAGAGAAAAAGACACAACTTAAATATCCATCTATTTCAACCTACTAAGTAAATTATTATGATTCATCTAGAAAACAAAATACTTTGCAGCCATTAAAACTTATGTTGAAGAATGATATTTAGTGACACAGAAATATATTTATTACTTAATTTCAAGTGAAACAATTTCTAGAAAAGTATGTATAATATGCCTTATTTTATATAAAATGGTGTGTGTGTATATATATAGTACATAACTAGATGTATATCTGTGTATATAAATATGGGAAGAGTATTTTTTTTCAAACATTAACAGCAATTATCTTTGGGTATAGAAATTTGGTTGAGTGTTTTTAGTTTCTGCTTTGTTCTTTCTATATTATAGAAATGTTTTATAAGGATTATGAATCATTTTTCTAAGAAAGCTATTAAAATGTTTTGAAAGTATTGATCTCACCAGTAAAGTAGAAAATTGAGATTCAGGGAAGTTGAGAAATAACTCAATAAAGCCACAATCTGCCTGACAAAGAGTCAGAATTTGCCCTCAGAACTTTCTATCCCTTACGTTTAATGCCATTCCCTCGGAGTAACTGCCTCTTACTGGTTAAAATCTTGGGGAGGGATATGGCCAGTGGAGACCTAAGGGAGTGGGGGGGGGTCAGTGTTCTGATCAGAAGGACTCACATCGCTGGATCTCCGTTACCCCTTCAGAGAAATTAAGCTATGACCACAACAGCATTACTGGATTCCTATTATACACCATGTTCTTGTGGTCTGGCAGTTGCCCAGGTCTTGAAGGAGCAGACACAAGTCTGGAAACAGAGTTAAGTTGGGCCTAGTTCTAATCCAAACCCATTTTACATCCTTCAAGGGAAATGCCGTATTCGGCCATGCTCTCCTTTTGAGGAAAGAAGGAACGTGAAGCTAGTTGGGTGTAGTCCAGAGTCCTGACTTCGTGAGGTTCTGAGAGGGAGCAGTGCAGTAAATGAGTTCAAGGAGAAGGTCTGGAGCCCATCATCCTTCCCTATATCCCTTCTCACTCTCCCACGCCCTCCCACGTTCCTCCACACCCCATCGCTGCAGCACCGGAGACCTCCTGACCCTTCCTTTGACATTCTTAGTGTCTGGATCATCATTCAGCTCTATTCACGTGGGCAAGCAGCCGTTAGGACAGGGAGTGGGACCCACTGGGCCCTGTGGCTTCCTAGAACACCAACTGGGATTTAGATAGTAAAAGCTCAAGGATATGCTATAGTATTTATCTCCATCACAGAAACGCCCAGAAGGACACTTACTGGATGGAGATGAGGCCCTGAGCAACCTGTTTCCTTCATAGGCTATGCATCTGAGCACAGACACGCAGCTCCAGGGCAGGGCACTGAGCACTTCCGTGTCCTTCTCCTGTGTTAGTAGAAACCCCACCATTCTGCCCTTCCTGTCCCTAGACCCATCTACTGTATTCCCTGGGAGGTTACAGTCCTCTGTGCCTGACATGACTGCCCACAGATTTGGAAAAATCCGCCAAAGATGGCATTGCCCCCTTCCTAGGTCTGTGTTTTGCTGAAGGACATAAGAGGAAGCAAACCTTTTTTAAAAATATATATATTTTATTGATTTTTTACAGAGAGGAAGAGAGAGGGATAGAGAGTTAGAAACATGGATGAGAGAGAAACATCAATCAGCTGCCTCCTGCACACCTCCTACTGGGGATGTGCCCGCAACCAAGGTACATGCCCTTGACCGGAATCGAACCTGGGACTCTTCAGTCCGCAGGCCGACGCTCTATCCACTGAGCCAAACCGGTCAGGGCAGGAAGCAAACCTTGACCTAAGCTGTGGGCAAGAAAGAGGGACAAAGATTCTTTTTGACAGAAAGAGGTGTGTAAATTTGCAAATACTAGTTAATTTTGAGCCAAAGCCTGGGAGTTGACTTGACAAATAGAGTGTGGGAGATATAAAGCCAGACATAGAAATAGCCCCATCATAGAACACAAGCATCACACACCTTCTCGGCATGGGAGGTGCAGCACTGAAAGCAATCACTAGGAGTGTGGGGTAAGACCATTGTGTATTGTTCCCATCTCCATATGGCAGTTCTCAATCTTTTTACCTGCCTGACCCTCATCCTGAGTACAGTACATGACACATTAATGGTTGCTGAATTGGATAGCAAGTTCTTTGCAATGGCGCAGCACTAGGGAAGAGAAGACACTAAATACATACTTGTTAATCAATTAGCGTCTGAGACAGGGCAACTCGAGCGCACTAATTCCCCAGACAAGATAGAGTCTCTGGGAGCATTAACCCATCAGGCTTCTGCAGCCTTTCCTGAAGGTGGCAGAATTTTACTAGAAGGGCCTAGATGAGGAGGGTGAAAAGTATTGAAACGGGTTTTATCCTACTCTCGGGGATGCAACCTACACCCCTATCCCACCCCCCCAGGTTGGGCTGCCTCTTAGCCAGCTCCTGTGGGAGAAATCTTTTGACTCAGACTTACAAAAAGAAAGATTATTCCACTCGAACCCATCCCAGGACCTAGTGGGGCCAGGCATTGAGACTTGGATGAGATGTCGTGATAGGAAATCTTAACTTATTAATGTTGCCAAATCCCCAGATATCCTTCTGCAATCACTGCGCCTGGCTGAAATTTCTCTTTGAACTGATACAGTGGAGTTGGGACAGGCACGCAGTGTCCCCGGGCAGAATGGCTTAGATAGCAGCATGAAAGCTATTAGTTGCAAAGCCTCTCATAACCAGGCTCCCCTCAACAATACCCCTTTGTCCCTCCTCAGACGACTAAGCTCCTTGTATCCTGGCAAAAGGAGGCATGCAGGGGAGGTGACTAGCCTGGAGTTTGGTTTCTAATCTCTAGGGCAGAAATTCTTTCAAATTTGCCCAGCACTTGGGCTGACTGCTGAGTTGGAAATGAGAGCAGCTGGGGAGTGGGGATGGCTCTCCCCATGATTCCAAAGTTTCATAATCAACTCTATCCCCCCCAAAATTTACAACCTTCACAGTCAAACCCACACTTAGAAGGAAGGAGTAGTGTAGTTTCCATGTATGCTCATATTTTCACTTTAATTTCTTTTAGCATTGGCCTCCCCCACCCTCACCTCAATTTGCCGCTAGCCTTATGAAACTGCATTAATTTTCAGGGCTGTCTTAGTGCACACACATTAGTGTCTTAATGCTTTATGGATGAATTCACATGATCACAGAATGGTGAGGTCTTCATTTTCAGGCTCAAGGTGTTCATGAATACTGCATAGTCCTATCCACTGTATTTTCTTTTGATGACTACAAAAAGAAGGAGGACATGACTTTTAAATATCCCCAATGCAGGAACACACATTCTCTGAGATCTCTGTCCAAGTGCATACCCCTTTCCCACACGGACGGATCGACAGCAAACCTTCCTGCTGAAGCTTTAGTCAACTTGACCATTTCTCCCAGGTCTAATTCCTCTTTCCTCCCTCCACTGGTGCCCCTTTCAAGCCCTCAGGGGCAATTTATGAACATTCAAGGACATCCTTAACGACCTTTTGCACTTCACAAGGTTCACGCATTCCTGGCCTGCCTGCCTCCAGTGCCAGACCAACCCCAGAACAAGCAGTGATTTTCTTCAGCCATCCATGCTTTCCTGTCCTGGTACTTTTCAGAGCTTCCTGTTGGCTGCATGGCTCAACTAAGGCAAATTTGACTCTTTCACACATGAGCAGAAGTAATAAAAAGATTGAAGTTGTTCTGGCAGAAGAGCCCTGAGGAGACTTTCAAATATTTCCTGTTCTCTGGGCTCCCAAAGCTGTCCAGGTCCTAGCCTTTTCAAGTGTATTTTGCCAACATTCTCTTGAAATCCATGAGCCACTTGATCATATCCTTCCAATAAATTCCTTTCAGACTTAAGATAGCTACAGCTGTTGCTTGCAATCAAAGAATTCTAAATGATACTAGCTCACACACCTTAGCATCTTTCCTTCCTATTTCAAGAAGGGGCTATTACCAAGTGTCCATCAGTAGATAAGTGGATAAAAAAACAACAACTATGGTACATTTATACAATGAAATACTACTCAGCCATAAATAAGAAGGAAATATTACCCTTTGTTATAGCATTGGTGGACCTGGAGAGCATTATGCTAAGTGAAACAAGCCAGTCAGAGAAAGACAAGTACCATATGATTTCACTCATATGTGAAATCTAATGAACAAAATGAACTAACAAGCAAAACAGAGACAGATTCCTAGGAAGAGAGCACGCTGACAGCTGTCAGGGTGGGGTATGGGGCTGGATGAAGTGGTGGTAGAGGGACTGAGCAAGAAAGAAAAAAAAAGAGAAAAAGCCTCATGGACACGGACAAGAGTGGTGATTGCTGGGGGAGGGAAGGTTAGGGGGAAGTGGAGGAAAGTATAGAGGGGATGAATGGCGATGGAAGGAGACTTGACTTGGCCTCCCCCACCCTCACCTCAATTTGCTAAAAGAAATTAAAGTGAAAATATGAGCATACATGGAAACTACACTACTCCTTCCTTCTAAGTGTGGGTTTGACTGTGAAGGTCACACAATGACGTGACTTGGAGTCCACAATGACGTGCTGTGGAACTGTGCACCTGAAACCTGCTTTGTGAACCAGTGTCACCCCAATAAATGCAATAAAAATGGAAAAAGGGCACTCTTACAAAGATACTCCTCCATTTTCCAACTCCCACAAATTACCTTGACGTTCACTCTTACTGCCAAGACCATGTCCCTAGTTTTTGAGGGAGAAGAACTTTTCTGTCCTTTTAAAAGGCAAACCATCCATAAAGGAGTTGCTCTTGTCCACCATTAGTAAATTTCTTGATGACTTTCCGGGGAAACAGAAAGATTTCTGTATGCTTGTTAGAGAGCATGGGTTCCCTTGCGGGTCTGTCCTCCCCCCGCCCCCCCCCCCCCCCGCCCCGTTCTCTCTCACCAGCTCTTTCTCCTGTAAAGCTGGTCAAAATGATTTTAAACTTAAGACTGATTTTGACTCCAATGCCTCCCTGCTCCTACCTCCCTGCTCTCTTTTCTAGCATCTGGGACAGACTATACTTAGTCTCTCTTGGCCCCCTATTTCCATGCTCCCTACGAGGTTCTTCCCAATTTGGCTGCGGGCCAGTCCCTCCCCTGAAATCACCCTCATGATCCACATCGCTCCTGACTTACAGTCAGAGGGCAACCCCGCAGGGAACTAATCCTCACTAACAAGTATACAGAAAGTCATAAAGAAAATTACCTATAGAAGAGCAACCCCTTCGTGAATGGTTTACTTTATAGAAGGGTAGGAACGTGCTTGACTTTCAGAAAATAAGGCTAAGATTCTAACACATTGAGGGCACTGTGGAGACTGCGAAGACATTTGATAGACTCTCTTCCCTGCTTGGTGAAGGGAACTAGCATCAACTGCCTACTGTGGCAGGGACTTGTACATGTCCATGTGCCTGGCACCATGCTAACTACCTAACATGAATCATCTTACTTACGCTTGCAACCGTCATGGGCTTGGTTATTAATGCTATTTCCATTTTTCAGATTAGGAAGTAGGCTCAAAAAGGTTAAATAGACTGCCTTAAGCTATCTGCCTAGCATGTGGAGTCTGAATCAAATCCAGGTTGCTTTGACAAGACAAGAAGGCAAAGGAAGGGCTGGCATCTGTTGGGGCTTAGTTTGTCTCAGGGCCCTTCAACTTGAGTCTGTATTTGAACCACTATCCACCATTACTGAGCCTCCCTGCACCCAGAGTCACCCTTCTCACCCATTCATACAACACTGAATGCATGTCTCAGCCTTCATTGGGTGAAAAGCCAGGGGACCACTCAGTGCATTTTTAGGTCTGATTCTGTAGCAGGCTGCTTTGCCTTGATATTACTTGAAATCTTCTCAGTGAAGATAGACAGGACTGTGGATGGGCGCCAGAAGACTTGAGTTTGAACTGCATGTTGCCTTTACTAGTATAACCTTGGCCAAAACATATAATCTATCCTGATTTCCTCAACTATAAAATGGGGGTAAAATAGCTACCTTACCCAAAGAGAGAAGATATGTCAATCATAAGGCATTACATACATTTTTGTTAGGAAGAAATGATTCCTAATTTAGGAAAGAAGAAAACTCAGATCATGGAGTTACATCCATGGGAGAGCTGGACAAGGTAGAGACTGGCTGATGCCATGTCTTCTGCCTTAGCTCCTAACTCTTCCTTCTTTTTGGTTCTGTACCTGGCACCTTGGCTAATGTATGCTATGGCTTCTATACTGAGGATGAAAATATTAATATTATATAGGGAAATATTTTCCTAGACTCCAAAGTTTAATTTTTATCTCTGATTTTAAAAGAAAGTCAAACATTTTATGGGTCCTAAAGTATGACAGTTACTAGGCATTGCACCTCCTGTGCCTCGTGGATAAGTCACCCTGCATTCAGATCCCTTGCCTTTCCAGCCCATTATGCTTTCCTCTGTGCCATGCTGCCTCCCAGAGTCTGGGAGGGAGCCACGCCAGCTGCCAGTCACAGACTGAGAGAGAACCAGAGCCGGAGAGCTGGGCCTCCAAGGCCAGGGACCACAGGGAGGTCCTTTTTCATCAGGTGGGCTTTGCGGCCAGATTAACCAAAGCCACTTCTTGCCAAGGTTTTCCCGAGAGAGAGGGCTGTCTCCTGCCTCTTTGACAGTGTTCTAGGGACAGCTCACCTGCCTCGCTGTAGCCTGACCCTTTCTCTTCCCTCCCAGCAGAGTAATCCTAGCAGAAAACACATTTCTATGATCAAAGGCCAGTGCTGAGAACCTTGTATGCATTACGTTATTGAGTCATGAAAACCTACTTATGAAACAGGCAATACTGTCTCCATTTTACAGAGGAGGAACTAACTCAGGGAAGCCAAGAGCTCTTGACACTGACACCACATGGCTGCCATGTACTTCCTACATTGGTTTGAGAAACTCGACATAACTCCTTCTGCCCCCATTGAAAGAATGACTAAGCCAGCTCTAGAACAGGGAGTGTATGGTATGGGCTTAGAACTCCATGTCCACATCACTCATCCCTAGTTTGGGGTGCACTTTTGAATATCCTGACCAGGAACAGGAGGTTGATGGAAGACCCATGGCCCCATCAGGCAATTAGAGGAAGACATAGGATCAGATTAGGTTCAGACAGTAGGAAAGCAACCCAGCTTCTCACCCAGAGTGGGGTAAGACCAGCTGGATGAACCTCAGGTTCCTTTTCTTAGAAGACTCCATGCTGCCTTAGACCTCTGATAACTCTTTGTCACTGTGGCATGCAATAAAAAGGGGGAGACAGCTAGGAGAGAAGTGGCAATCACACCTCTCAGGTCAGGCCCTTGGCACACATAGGGTTTGTGTGAGAATTGGAAAAGGGCACCCCCGCTGCATGGCTTATTTACAAAAGGACACCCACAAAGCCTTATACATTTTTTAAAATGTCCCTTTCTCTTGGCTGCAGCACCCAGTACCAGGACTCAGGCTTGGCATGGGGACATGGGTTGGGTTGCATTCCCACTTCCAGCTTTTTTTGCAGAACCTGAACTAGGACCTGACCTAGGACCTATCAGAGGGGCCTGTCTCAAGTCAGGGCCCTCTGTCAGGATTCCCCATCCTCCATCCACATTCCAGAATCTCCAGGCTTTCCAGATGACGTCCAGTATTTTCTGCCTTCCAACAGAAGAATCTAGATTGACCTCAGAAATATCTTGTTTAATCTTTGCTGTAAATCACACTGTGGACGTTGGAGGTTCAGAATGTGCCTTAGGTGAATTCCTTAACTTCCATAGACCTCAGTTTTTCCACCTTGAAAGTGGGGCTAATGAAAACAACCTTGCAGGGCTGTTTCAATGGATGAACTGCACAGAACACAATGATGGCACACAGTGGGTCATGGCCTGCAGGATACCTACCGTGGATTTTGTATATGCAGTCCCCACAACTCCTATGAGCTGGGAGGTAGTCCTCTCCTCCGGGTTCCTGCAACACTTCAAATACACGCGGCAGGGGGCCTTAAGGGCCAAGGAGCTCTGCAGCCACCTGCGCCGCGGCCCGGCGGGGGGCGCGCTTCCTGGCGCCCGGGGCGCGGCCGACTCCTGGCTGCGAAAGGCGGCGGGCCAGCGAGGTAGCGCACCCGGCGGCCGACAGGCGAGCAAGGAGTTAAGCGGGGCCGGAGGCCGGGCGCCTGTCAGACGCGAGCATGTGCAGTCTGCCTCGCATCCGTACTATGGGTGAGTGCCGCCGCCGCCGCCGCCGGGGGCTCCGTTCGGCCCGGGCTGCGGCGGCTGCAGCCTCCCGGCCCCCGCGGCGGGCGCCGGCACTCAATGCGGGACTAGGCGCGGCGCCGGAGGCCGGCGGCGTGGGGGAGGCACGGCCGGCCACTTGGCGCGGGGGGAGCCCCACGCTCAGCGTGGGGGCGGGGAACGGGCGGCGCAGGAGAGCGCCCCAGTCTGGGTGCGGGAGGAGGAGCGGGAGCGAGCCGGCGAAACGGCGCTCCTGGCCGCACCTGCCCGCACGCGGCCGGCCCAGCCTTGCCCTGCCCACGGCCCCGGACCCGCACTGGTAGGTGCCCCCGATGCTCGCAGAGAGGCCTTTCCGCCGCCCAGAGAGGTGGCCGCGCGGGGCGGCGGGCGCGAGTGAGGAGGTGCGGGCGGGGTGCGGGGATGGGAAGACCGGGCGACCGGGCTGGGGACGCTGCCCCGTCCCGCTTCCTCTTTGCTTTCGGTTTCGAAGCGGCTGTCCCGGCCGGAGAGCTAGCGGCAGATTAGCTGGTGCGCCGGGGCTTGGATTCCCTGAGGGGGATGGGCACACAGGGGGGCGTGTTGGGGAAGGGGTGCATGCTGGCAACTTTCCCCGCCTGAAAACAAAGGGGCATGGAGGAGATGCTAGGGGAAGGGGCCAGACGGGGAGCTCTGGCTGCAGAAGGTTGACACCCCCTTCCTCCGGGCGGAGAGCACCCCACGAGGCCACCTCGGGAGGGCAAGGGGGGGCGCCAGTCTGTTGGAAGTTAGGGAGGCAGTGCTTGGGAGTGGAAATCACAGACCCTCCTTAGTTTGAGGCTGAGGACTTCCCTGAAGCTAACCGTCCAAAAGGACCCTGCTGCCTTCTCTCCGGGGTGCTTGGAAAAGCTCGGTGATGGTGGACTGCACACCCGGGGGCCCAGCCCAGCCCAGCCCCCTGGCTGCCAGCTCTCTCTCTCCCGCTCTGCTCTCCAGTCATCGGTGGGAGGTGCAGGGCTGAGATGAAGACCGTTCATCCCTGCTTCTGGCAAAGGCAGAGAGATGCTGGCCTCTTTCCCAGGTGTCTTTCTTTCCCTCTTTCTGTGTATGCCCAGGCAGAACTGACCCCTTCCCTTCCTTCTCAGGACTATGTCTCCCTCTTTCTCCAGTTTCCTTGGGGGAAAGTCTAGTTGCCTCAGATACAGAGCCTAGGGTGGCAGGTGGTTCGAATGCTGCTTCATGCCCTCTCGGGAGGAAAAGAGCGGGACCCTGGGAGATCCGGGCCAGTGGGCCAGTGTAACCTTGGGGGCTCTGCTCATCAATTCTATTGTGTTCACAGCACTTAGTAACAAATGAGCTTTTGCTCTGGCCTTCAGACTTGAGTCATCAGGAGGCCTGGGTTCTGTCTTTGTGTAACCAGGAAGAAGGATCAAGGGGAGGGCTGAATAGCCTGCCCTGGGGGTGGTACAGTGTCTTTCTCTTTAGGAAAACAATGGGCCAGGTTCCAGGTCCCAGGTCCCTGATCTTGTGTCTTCAGGAATGAGGTACCTCCAGCTCCAAACTGCTTGCATGTGACCATCAGCTTCTGTCCTGCGCCAGGACTGCCCATTGCCTTTCTTTCCCTCAGAAAGGATAGCCCTTTGAGAGTTAGGTTTTCCCCCTGGTTGCAAGGCCGAGCTACATCTGCTTGCCTGTGGAGACAGAAGGTATTGGGGCAGGGGTAGGAGGGGTAGCTGGTCTGCTGGGATTCTCTCCTGTCTGCTCCTGTGAGTGAGCTAATGACACAAGTGATGGGGCCAGGAAGAGGGGGGGCCTGCAGGACATCTTGGTCTAGAGAGGCATGGAGGGGTGGGCTGAGATGAGGCTTGGCCCCCCTTTACAAGGTTTTGTATTTGGGGACAGAGATGGGTAAGTGGGAGACAGCGGGGGCTGGACCAGTGTATTCCATCTGATCCTTGGAGGGAAATAAATAACTTTGGTCACTTAAAGGTACAGGAAGGAAGGATGTTCCAGGACCACCAAGGAGCAGCAGGAGAAAAAGAAGTCCCCTAAGCTATAGATCTGTGGTCCTGGAACTGGCGAACGTCAGATGCAGGTTCTAGACCAGAGAGCACCACCAGTCCCACTTCTAGGACCCTTTCCCCTCTAAACGGGCAGGGTGGATATTGCTCAGCCTCCCCCAACCCATTGGCTTTGTCCCAAGGTACTTATTTATAGCTGACGGTTGCTCCTCAAATGTACTGACTGTGACATGAGGATAATGATATGGAGTCCTGACCCCTCTACCCCCAATGATCAGAGAAGGGGATTTTCCGTGGATTGTTCCTCAAATGTACTGACTGTAACATGGGAAAATGATACTTCCTCTGACTCCCTCCTTTAAAGTGATGAGGTGTGAATTTTTACATTTATAAAGGGATTTAAGAGCCTCCGGTCATTGAATGAAAGATGTCCAATGCGTTAGGGAGCCTTATACTGTCTTTATTTCACTTGTATGGGATTTGCATCTTGTCCCTAAGGGGAAAGGTGTCATTTTGGGGGAAAGGGCTAAGTCACAGCTTTTGTGATAGGGAAAGCTCAGTGTTGGGTTTTAAAAGGATAGTTTTTCGTCAGAAAGGTGCTTGTTGTGTAGCACATGGGCAGCAAGTGTTTTTGTGCCTGCCTCTGCTCTCAGATGTCTTCGAGCTCCTTCCTAGTAGGGTTTCCCCAGACAGTGTCCAGTCGGGACAGCAGGGACAGTCCACCCTCCAAGCTGTGAGAAGGGGACACTGATGTTAGAAGCTGAGACCTGGGTGAGGGCAGTAAAGTGAAGCTGCTTGGTCTTATCAGCAACCACATAAGATCTGGCTGTCCTTGAGGGAAGGGAAATCTAACCTTCCAACAACAGCCGGGCTGTTTTCAAATTTGTATCTCTTTACTTTTCTCCTCCTACCTCCCCTCACCCCCCAATTTACAGACAAGGCTGTGGGGTTTTATTTTTTCATTGCAGGAACATTCCTTTTAAGGTGTGGATAATGTCTTACTTGGCAAACCCTCAGCGCTTTTTGTGGTGACACCTGGCTGAGGAGGGAATGTTGGAAGGGATTCCGAGCAGGAAGAGTCAGCCTTTCTGGTCAGGTCTTCTGCTTTCTCTACCACCGCCTCTCAGGAATCAGAGGCTTGATGTTTGAAAAGGCAAGTGTAGCTAATTTCTGGGGAAGGGCTAGGAGCTGGCACTTTGGTTTCCGATTTCCTTGGAGGGAAACTGAGTCACATTGAGCATTAGCTCACTGGCTGTGGTTTGACGGAATGTGTGTGTTGGGGACATTTTCCTTTCCTGGGATTTCAGAATGTTTGGACTCAAGCACTGGAAGAGACCCAGGGGTTATACTTTTTCATTCATTCTATGGGCTGATAGAATTCAGGCACCCAGGTGCTTGGTTTCAGAGAGATGTTGGCCCGGGACTTTGAGCTGTGGGGAGCTCCATGCTGCTGTGATTTAAGGAAACGGTGTGTTTTTTCACCCCTGCAACTCACATCCATAGATAGAACTGAGGCAGAATAATTAATTCCCAGGCGGAAGGAGGCCCTGCTCCCTTCCCTCTGCTCTTGTTCATCCTGCAGGTTGGACTCCCGCTCTCTTCCACCCTAAGCCTGTCCTCGAAGTTCATTTTAACATCAGTTCCTCTGTGTATAATTCAGTGGGGTCGAGGTCACAGAGTGGTCTTGGCCCTCTGCTCCTTTGAAGGGTGGCTCTGAAAGGTAACTTCCCACCCTCCGCTGATGTTGGTGCTTCTATCTTGGAGTCGGTCACAATCCAGTGTGACAATTTGAGGAGTAACCAAGGGCATTGCCAAGTCCTATTTCTGAAAATGGAGCTCCCCACTATCCTTTACTCTGCTGGCTCCCCAACAGGGAGTTTGATATCTTTGCAGGGCTTCTGGCTCCCAGTGTGCCTGGTATTGTAGAAGGGACAGCATCCTTGATGTTAGAGCACACAGTCTACATGGACATGTCCTCAGATTGCGCTTTCCTACTGCTCCATCCTCTGGAAGCATGGTGGATTAAAAAAAAAAAAAAAAGATTTGCATGGCCAAATATGAACTTAATGCAGGGAGATGTAATAGATTGAGGGAGTAATCAGAAAGTGCACTTTCTGCTATTCTTTCCACTCCAGAAGCCCTGCAGTCAGAACGCACTAGCCATTTCTGACTGCTTCCGTGGTTGGACGTGAATGACAAATGCCTCCTAGCTGGTTCATTCATTCATTGTTTCCTTTCCATTTTTAAGAGACACCCCGTCACATGAGTTTCTGGAATGTTTCTTTTCTATCAGAAAGGTCACTCAGCCTGCGTTTTCATAAGGCCTTGACACCAGCCCCGAGGAGAGAGGGATGCCAGCCAAAAAGGAGATGGAAGGGCCACAAAGAGAGGATTCTTTTCTGGGCTTCTGAGGGTGATTCATGCTTCCAGATAAATGTGCTTCCTGGTGCTTCATGGTTTTGCGCTTGTACCATCCATGGAGGGACAGGCCCCAATGCAGCAAGAAGCCCACCTTGTAGACAATAACTGCTATTCCTTGGAGCAATAGCAGGGGCCTGTATTTAGCCCACTGCTAGCCCCATCTTCTTTTTTACTGCTGTCCTTAGCCGAACCCCATTTTAGTCCTTGGTCCCTTGGATCTCTCTCCATCTTATTCCCAATCAAAAATGCCTTCCCAAAGCTGGGGAAAATGGAGCCAGAGCATTGGTCTTACTTTCATCTACCTTCTTAAATACGGACAAGAAGTATTGTTACCACTGGGCAACACAAGCAAGCAGCAGCTCTAGACTTAAAAAAATGTTTTGTTGATTTTAGAGAGAGAGGGAGGGAGAGAGAGAGCAACAGTGATGTGGGAGAGAAATATGGAAGTGGCCTCGCATATGAATCCCAACCAGGAATCGAGCCACCAACCTTTCAGTGCATGGGACATCAGTTAACCAACTGACCTGCACCGGCCAGAGCAACAGCTCCAGATTTAAAAAAAAAAAAAAAAAAAAAAAAAAAAAATATATATATATATATATATATATATATATATGTATATATATATAGAGAGAGAGAGAGAGAGAGAGAGAGAGAGAGAGAGAGACACTTTTTTAAAAAAAAATATATATTTATTATTGATTTCAGAAAGGAAGGGAGAGAGAGAGCAACATTGATGTGGGAGAGAAACATCAAAGTGGCCTCCCGTATGAATCCCGACCAGGGATCGAACTCACAACCTGGGCACGTGCCCTGACCAGGAATCGAGCTATCAACCTTTCAGTGCATGGGACATCACTTAACCAACTGACCCACACCGGCCAGGGCAACAGCTCCAGATTTTAAAAATACATATATATATAGAGAGAGAGACACTTCTCTCTTTTAAAAAATATATATATTTATTATTGATTTCAGAAAGGAAGGAAGAGGAGAGATGATAAGAAAGAATCATTGGTTGGCTGCCTCCTACACGCCCCCTACTGGGGATCGAGACTGCAACCCAGGCATGTGCCCTGACCGGGAATTGAACCATGACTTCCTGGTTCATAGGTCAACGTTCAACACGGAGCCACACCGGCTGGGCCAGATTTTTGTATTTTAATGGTGTTTTTGCCTGCCATAACAGGAGATGACTTTCCTACCTTGATTTGTAGAAGCCTTAAAGCTTTCATGTAGCCTGCATGGTTTCTGGGACATGGTGAGGTCTTATTAATCACCTGTGGTACTAGGATGTGATCAGATACCCAGATTTCTAGGTCATTGGGCAATGATGTTGTTTGTGTAGGAGCGGATAGGTGGCAAAGGCTTCTGGAATGAGGACATCTGGATTCCTTCCTGTCTCACTTGTGTGACCTTGGAAACCCATTTCAGCCCTCTAAGATTTAATTCCACAAATGGAGCTTCAACAAGTTTCAGTGCTCTTAGCAATAATAGCAATAACAGCCATCATTTATTAGATACTTACTATATACCAGGCACTGGGCTAAGCACTTGATATATGTTCTTTTTCTTTCATGGCAATGAGGTGGCTTCTTATTTGTCCCCATTTTACAGCTAGAAAAACTGAGGCTCTCTGAAAGTTAAAGTGATTGCACGTCACACAGCAAGTGTCTAAACTGGAATTTGAACTGGGATCTGCCTATTTCCATTGTGTTCTATGAATTGCATGTTGGGAAGAAGGCAAAAGTGGAGGTAGTGCTAGTTAAACAATAAGAAGGAGGGCTTATGTGGATTAAACACAGCTAGTTAAAAGGAGTTGGCATTCCAGATTCTTATTTGAAAAACATCCCAGTGAATGTCCAGGAAGAAGAGAGAGGTCAGTACCCTGCATGGAGGAAGTAGACCAGATGGCCTGGGAGTTACTGTAAGGAGAATAGAATGTATCTCATAAACCCCATTTCATTTCTATGCCAATTTTTTTCTCTTGCTTAACAGGCTCTCTGGGCAGCGTTTTTCTTTCTGTCACTCTGCTGTCACTAGTCATAGCAGCTTATCTTTTCAGATTCTCGACTCCAGTCCTCATCCTCCAAACTCATTTCTGGGCCTTCCCCTACGCATTATTACAGTTCAGCTGTGGAGACCTGTCATGACTCTGGATCCCAGGTACACTCTGCAGAGTACAGCAGACTATGCTGTTCT
Organism: Corynorhinus townsendii; assembly: GCA_026230045.1. NCBI lineage: Eukaryota > Metazoa > Chordata > Mammalia > Chiroptera > Vespertilionidae > Corynorhinus > Corynorhinus townsendii. The sequence goes on along the minus strand of JAPDVU010000001.1, from coordinate 207,559,653 downwards.
TCTGAGAAAAGGATGTGTGGCCACTGGTTAGTCTATTCAAGGGTGACCAGCTAGTTCGTTGAGATGATTCTCATCTCTTTCATTCCTGTTTGTTTCAGGCAAGTTAACTCTGAGGCTCTTCCACCATTTTGAGGTGTTTGTGGAAGAAGAATGAAGGTTGAGGTGGTGGCCTGGCGGAGGTGAGCTGGCCCCGTTGGAGAGTTAGCATGATGGTGTATTATGGAGGATTGTGCTAGGGGTTAGGGGACTTGGGCTCTTGTCTCAGCTCAGTGACTGGGCACATGAGCTGAGTCCTTTAGTTTCCGTTGTTAGTAAAATAAGAATATTGGCACAATAATGCTGGATGATCCAGTAGAATCTGATTAATTTGGCCCCAACTCAGGGAATAACTCAGAAGACAGAGCTAGGGAAACAGAGGTTGGGTTGAAGGAGAAACCCCAGAAGAAAGAAGCCAAATTGGAAGTTAAGGGGCAAAGTTAGAGCTGGAGTAAGTACCTTCTTGCAAAAGGGGATTGGGTCAGGTAATTTCTCCCCTGACTGTGTACTAGTAAACAGGGCAAGCTGCAAGGTGTGTACTCTCCCATCTCCTAAACCATGGGGAGCAAGCACCCCTTGTATCTTGTCTTAAACTTAGACTTCACCCCTCTGTCCCCTCGCACGTTCCAGCTGCCCCAGTGAAGGCAGCAGTGAAGTTGTGCAATGGTGTGTTTTACATTCTGCACTTGGACTTGGCAGACTCCAGGGACTGGTTTGGCTCCAGACCCCTCCAGGGCTCCAGGATTGGGGGACATTGGCTGATGCTTCCCAGGTGACTCAGTGTCCTGAGAGCGTGCCTCTTCTCTGCTGCCTGTGCTCTGGCCTAAAAGAGCAAGATCATATTATAAACTCATTTTAGGAACCCAGGGAGTCACAGCTTCTCTGTACATGCAGTTGGGCCACCTGGATTTCCCTCTGAACAAAGCCATTTGTCCAAGGACTCTTGGGTTCTGCTATCCATTGATGTACTTCTATTTTCATTCCATCATATTCAGAGTTGAGGAGCAAATGAGTTCCCACTGAACCCACCAAACTAATCTTTTCTGCCCCTTCCTGCCTTGCTTTTTTTCCTTAGTTCCTTATTGCCCTATACCAGTTATTTCTAATGGTGGTTACTATACCAGTGGGAATATGAGAGATGATTTTAGTTGGTACAGGGACGCACATTCCATTTTAATAACTCTGTTTCTAATTAGTGTAAAGAAACATGACTCATTGGGATGTGTTCATAAAGTGACTTAATTTTGTCTTCTACTGGTCCCTTTATGTTTTTTCAGCAGGATTAGTCCTTTCCCTCTCCTGGGATGAAAACTCGATCAGTCCCCATGCTGTTATGGGCATTCTCAGGCAGTAGAAGGTCTTGTGGTCACTTTAAGTCACAATTCAGTATTTCATGTGTCCAGTCCTTTGTCAGTGGGCTGGGAGGGACAGAAAAGGGTTCACTTGGCTTAGCACTGCTGTCTGCCAGCTTCTAGCTTCCTGGGCCTGGACGTATGTATTTATTTTTGTTTGATTGTGTGTTTATTTGTTGACCATATAAAAAATATAGAAGTGTGTGTTTTTAAAATACATTTTTATTGTTGATAGTATTGCAGATATCTCCCTCCCCCAGCTTTCTCCCCTCCTCCCAGCCTCCCTCCCCATCCCCAGGTCTTCACCACCCTATTGCCTCTGTCCATGGGCAATGCATATGTGTATATATATAAAAACCTAAGCAACTAGCCGACCGTCCGACCAGTAGCTATGATGTGCACTGACCACCAGGAGGCAGACACTCAACGCAGGAGCTGCTGAGCTGCCGTGACTTGGCAGCTGAGGTTCTTGGGTGATGCACCTGGAACCAGAGAAGAGGGTGCCTGATTCCGGGTTGTGTCACCTGAGAACCGCCCTCTTGCAATCTGGGACCCCTCGGGGAATGTCGGAGAGCCGGTTTTGGCTCCATTCCTGCAGGCCAGGCCGAGGGACCCCACCGGTGCATGAATCCGTGCATCAGGCCTCTAGTAAGCATATGAGTCTTTGGTTTAATCTCTTCTTGTCCCTGCAACCCCACCTCAGGGTATGTCAGTCTGTTCCATGCTTCCCCCGATTTCTTTCTCTTCTGGCCAAGTTCATAGTTTCTCAGACATCTCTTCCCACCATGAGTTGCTGGGATCATTCACTTCCATTTGTCATGAAAAGAGCAAGTTATCCTTTATTCTAAATCATTCTTCTTTCCTTAGCCTCTAAAATTTAGAGATTCACCTTCGTCCTATTTCGGCTAAGTCCTTCAGTGTGTTGGAGGGGCCCTTTTAGACAGGGGGCCTCTCTTGCAAGTGGCCCATATAAGTCCAAGGAAAGAATCACACATTTGTTGGCACAGTGAACCTGGGCATGCAGGCTGACACCCCCCCCCCCCCCCGCTCAGCCATCTCCCTTGGCTCCTCCATAGCGGGTGGCGAGGCTGTCTCATACCGTGGGTGTTTCAGGTGGTGGTCAGATGCCAGTCCACCCCACCTTCCCAGTTGCAGGGTCAGGCATCACGTTTCTTGGTCCTGTGGAAGCCTCTCTCGCCAGCTTGGGAGCGTCAGACCTATTGTACGTGGTCCCTTAGTGAACACTTTTTAATATGAGTATCATCAAAGCCGTAACTGTCATGAGAAGCCCATGATTTCTTGGATATTATTGCTTAGGATAAGGCTAAAGTATATACTTAACTGAAATTTTAACTTAAATAAAAAGTCTAACGACATCTAACCTTTATTGAGTACTTAGAATACTAGGTACTGTTTTCAGTACAATCAACATGCTCTTTCATTCAACCCTCATGAGAGAGGCACCTGCATGGTCTTGATTTTACAAACCAGTAAACTGAGGCAAAGAGAGGTTAAGCAGCTTGTCCAAAGTCACAGTTAGCAACAGAGCCTGGGTTCAGATGGAAAGACTCTGACCTCAGAGCGTACGGCTTGAAGCCACCACACTCCAGCTCTTCCCACAGGGGTGGTGGGCAGCCATGATCAGTCATGGAGGGGGAGGCAAATGACTGAGGAGTGCTGCTTCGGACGTAATCACCAGTTCTCCATTATGGCATTTAAGCTGTCCCTGCATCGGTTTTACCTGCTTTCCCAGTTCCTTCTGTGCCCTTTGCCAGAGACTAATCCACATGCCTGGCCGAGCTGCCACACACATGCCCAACCTGTAACTCAGACCATTTTCCTGCCTGGACGGCCCTCATCGGCTTTGCTGGCTCCCCAAACACAAGTTCTTTTTCAAGTCAGAGGCTATTTTTGCTTCAAAGGTACATTTGACCCAAACTGCTTGAGCTGGGATCTTTTACTCCTCTCATAATTTCATCCCTACATGAGCAATGATTATACAAGACACACATGGGAGGAGTAGTGAAGGCCCTGGCCCGGTCCCTCAGTTGGTTAGAGCGTTGTCTCGATATGCCAAGGTTGCAGGTTTGATCTTCGGTCAAGGCACATACAAGAAGCAACCAATAAATGCACAAATAAGTGGAAGAACAAGTTGGTGTTTCTCTCCCTCTCTACCTTTCTCTCCAATAAAAATATATATATATATATGGCGTTTAGCTAACCCAGATTCTGTTCTCCTTCTGCCATTAACTGCCTGGCTTCATCATTTCTAAACTGTGAGTGTGGGTTAGTTCCTTTCAGTTGTCAGAATTCTGTGGTTTGTGTTTCCCTTCTTGTCCCTACTGCCTTTAACCTCCTGAGGGCTGGGACTGTGTCTTGTGCGTCTTAGTACCGCCCAGGACTCTGCACCAGGTTTTACACACAGACGGTGTTTAATAATAGCAGTTGGTGGGCTGGTGGGTAATGCTGCTGTAAGTCTGCTCTGGGCTTGACCAGCTTTTAGAAATTGCCTTCTTCTGGAGGATCACTGGTGAGGATTTTGCAGTTGTCTTGTCTGCATAAGTTTATAACAAAAGATTTGGGTCCAATCTGCTGCCTTTTTTTTCTATAAGAAAACTAATGTAATGCTATTAAGACTCACACTCCTTTATATTATTCAAAATCCACGATGGTCTAAGAAGGAAAGCTTTTCTTCAGCTCGTGTGACGGCAAAACCTGACCTGGACTAATGTGAGGCCCCTGGTTGTCTGTCCTGTGGAGTGTGAATATTCCTAGATGTGGCCGAAGAAATGTTCCCTTGTTTGACGGGGGTGGGGGCGGGGTAGGAGGGGTTTCCTGCCCACACCCTGCTATGGGACTATGTAATCTATGAGATGTACTCTACATTACCTTTTTAAAAAATCCTGAATTATACCCTTGCTGGTTTGACTCAGTGGATAAAACGTTGGCCCATAGAGTGAAGAGTCTCGGGTTTGATTTGGGTCAAGGGCAAGTACTTTGGTTGCAGGCTCCATCCCTGATGCTGGCCCTGGTTGGGACTCACGTGAAAGGCAACCAGTGAACCAGTCAACGTGTCTCTCTCACATCGATGCTTCTCTCTCTGTCTCTCCCTCTCCCTTCCACTCTCTCTGAAAATCAATGGAAAAATATCCTCGGGTGAGGATTAACAACAAGAAAATCCTGCATTGTAAGGTTTCAGATAGGGTGCTGTGCCTTGTTTCTCCACAGAGGTGTGATTAGCACCAGGGGCGGGACAGGGCTTCGTGCTGTGTGATGCTTTCAACATCACAGCACCGTGCCTGACCCTGCCTCATTGGCCTGGCCCTAATCCTGGCCCTGGTTGCAGTACACCGACAGCCTGCACCTTAGCTGACCAATTTGATTTTGTAAAATACTGCATTACAATATCAAATATCTTGCTTACTAAGCTTTATTTTTGGCACGTCTTAAGTTTAAATTTTGTGCCTGAAGCAAATGGCTCTCTTGCTTCACCCTAGTCAGCCCTGGCCCTGCATGACTCTGAATCCTGGAAGGCTTTTCCTCTTCCCATTGCCTCATCTCGGAGATGAACTGGTGTGCCCTCAGGGAGGGAGGTACCTGCTGGTGTCCCTGTTTCATGGGTGTGGGCCCTCTTGGCCCCTTGGCCGCGTCAGCTCCCCAGAAGGACTTGTAAACTGATTCCGGGATGCACTTCCTCCTTGTGGCATGCCTTTGGAGCCCCACTGAGCCTGGTTCCTCTACTCTCTCCTGGGACGTGATGCAGCTACTCATTTGAGAGTCTGTCTGCTTGTTCATTCCTACAGCTGCTTTGACCTGATGTTAAAACATTTTTTTTAGATATACAAGTACTCCTGGAAAAATATGGAAACAACAGAAAAATGATGGAATCTAAAGTGTTTTATTTATTTTTTGATGAGGAAAGCGAGAGGAGAGGAGACGAGTGGCGAGTGTTCGTGGAAAAGCCCGCCCATGTGCACTCCAAGCCAGCAGGCCGCCCCTTCCTCTCTCCCCAGGCCCCCCTGCCCTCCGTATGGAGATGACACATGAGTCAGCTGATTGAAGGGCACATTTATTTCCCCTTTGTCCCTCTTTGGCAGTGATGGGCACGCCCAGGGAAATTTATGCCTCCTTATCCCCACCATTAAGTAACCAGCCCCTCTCAGAATCTGAGCCCTGAGTAGATCTGGCCTGCCGTTTTAACCCATCGGAGGTCCTCTGAGATCGTGGCGCTATCCCTATGCCTGTCCACAATTCCTCACGATATAGCATTTTCCTAAATACACTTCCTTAAGCATCCTCCTACGAACTGTGTGCTCATCTTCTCATCCATGAAGAAGATATTCCCCAGCCCACGCCTGGCACCTCTTGCTTTGACTTCCGGTCAGCACATCTGCGCCTCTGGACGTTGAACCATTTACCATTGTCCTGGCCCCTGCAGCTGGATTTGTGGTCTCTGACCCAGTGTCATCAGGCTGGAAAAGGCTGAGACAGGTATGACTTAAGTTAATCACAGAAATGAAGTTTCCCAAAGGTGCCCCATGGAATAGTTTTCTTAAGCCCCATACCTTTGCCCTATCGCCAGTAGACCCATCATCCAGTATTCATAGGGAGGCCTCGTATAGGTACCTGTACGAGACCACTGAATTTGTTCTGTGGGATTGATCCCATGAAGCCGCTCCGATTCTGCTCAGCCCGGCCTTTGCCTCACACCACAGTTTCTCTGGCTTCTAGGGGTACATGGTGTGCAATGGTGTCTCCTTTTTATTTAGCAAATATTTGCAGTGCCTCCTGATTACCCTGAATAGAACTCCTAGATAACATGACCTACCTACTTATATAAATATAAAAATGTCAATAAATGCCTCAGTTGTAATATAGTAAGAGATAAGTACAGGACAAGTTAGTTATACAATATCTCCTTTCTGAATATATACTTGTTCGAGCGTGACTACACGAAGCCAGAAGGAAGGAGTCAGATGCTTGAACCCGTGCACTGAGAAGGTAGCAGCCACAATACCCACAAGATACAGGTGTGCTGTGTGGGTGACTCCAAATCCAAGGGAGGTGCTGTGACGTCAGTGTGATTTTCCAAACTGGGGAGCCACTCTTGGTAAAGTTCCAAAGAACTTGATTTGTACTCTAGTGGCATTCCCGGACAATTCAGTATCTGTGAACACCCAGCAAAAAAAATCCTATGTGCTTATTTTAGAAAGGGTGTTTGGCTCTAGGTACAGATCATTACAAAGGACTTTTCGCCTCTGACTGTCCAGTGGACCATTCTAAAGTCACGTGAGAGAAAAATAAATAACTAAAGTCATGTGAGAGAGTCCTTTCGTGGGCTCTTGTGAACTGGAGGATGTCCGGCAGTACCCGGAGCACTCCATTCCTACCGTGGGGCTGAGTGAGGGTCCCCCCACTGAGAACTGCTGATCTGGAAGAAGGACCAGGACAGGAACTGGGAAACCTATGTCCTAGGTCTGGGCTCCGGTGCCCTGATATTTATGTGTCCCCTATCTGTAAAGGGGAGTTAATGACACACAAGTCCTGCTGGCCTTTGGGATTGTGGATCATCGTGCTCTCCTCCAGTGCCTCAGGACGGCCAGAGCATCCATGTGCACCCCACAGTCTATGTCCCACCCACGAGCTCTCTCTCACTGTGGTTTTTCTTAGTATTTGAACATCCTGAGGTCTCTCTTACCTGGGAAAGAAGGAAGGGAGGGAGGGAGGGAGAGAGGGGAAGGACAGCCCTGTCATCTCTCATTCTCCAGCAGCTTTCTGCCTCCTTTCCTTCACAAGCAAATTTCTCAAGAGTCTCCCGTACACACTGTCTCAGTCACCTTCCTTTGCAGTCACTGCTCTTCCCAAAATGGTCCCCAGTGGCCTCGGCTACTAAATCTCTTCATGCCCTGTTTGCCTTGCTTCTGCATTGACCACCACCCCAAACTCTCCGGCCTCCTCTTCCCAGACAGGGTACTTTCCAGGGTGTCCTCCCACCTCCCTGCCTTTCCTCAGGTCCCTTCACATCACCGCATCCTCTGCCAGCCCTGGATGGTGCCTCTCCCACCTTCTCCCCAGCATGCTCCTCCTCTGTGCTGCTCCATGCTGCTGGGGTCCCAGACCTGCCCAGCCTGGAATCTCGTGGGCACCTCAGACTTAGAGCATCTGAAACGCAGCGGCTCACCGTGAGTCACCTCCAATGCGCCCTCTTCCTGTATCCTGCTCTCAGGGGATGACACCGCCATTGCCCAAGTCAGAAGTCAGATGTCCTCCACCACTCCTCCCTCTCGCCCCCTCCGATGAATCCCTCACCCAGTCCCGTCAGTCCTGCTTTCTTAGTAGCTCTCGGGACTTCACTCGTTCGAGTTGCCTGCTTGACCTGTGTTGGCATTTGGGGTTGCAGCCTCTGCTCTGTGGGCTGGATGAACACCTTTAGAGGCCCTCAGCGCTGACCAGGTCAGGCTCCCATAAGGAATTAAAAATATTTAGTAGAGTTCTAAGTTATAACAAAATCGTGGTTTTAGAAACCACAGAGTGTACTTGCACAGTGAAGCCGCAAAGCCCCTTTTTGATGCTCTCTCCTCTTCTCTTCTGTGAAGTAGTTCTCTTTGGTGCCCCGTCATGGGTGGTACCCTAAGCATGTGTCTAGTGGGCCAGTTGGGCCATCCAGGGCCACTTTGAACGTCAGCCTCCTATGGCCAGGGCTTGGGTCTTTGCTTGTACCTGGCAACATGAATGACATAGACACTAGTGACTTAATGAACATGTGAATGAACATGCATGAATAATGAGATGAAAGGACTCAAATAAAAGGCACTGCCAGAATGTAAGTTGTTATTATTAGCTTTCTGGTGTTTGATAGAACAGTAGAATTTCCAAGATTTTATGTTTCCACTGTGTTAAAAACAGCCAGCCCCATTGTGGCACTTCAGCTTTCATGCTCTAGTCTGCCTAACATTGCATAGTCTGCACATGAAAAATGCATATAAGCATTTCTGAATTAATAAGTAAATGATTCCCTTTAGCCCGCTGTGAGGCTGCTTAAAGAGACTCTGGCTGTTTGTGAGCTAAAGTGACCACACCCGGCTGTGACAAACAGTGAACTGGGGGAGGGAGGTGTGCCTGTGTGTGGATTTTGGGGGGGATTACTTTGGGGTTACACTGGTGATGGTGATGGTGGTGTGGGAACCAGGGCATCCAACCTAAAAAGCCTGCATGAGATCTCAGAAGGGAGGAACGTGGCCTAAACACCTAGACTCGGGCAGTGTGAGTAGTATTAGCCACAAAATGGTGTGTGTGTGTGTGTGTGTGTGTGTGTGTGTGTGTGAGAGAGAGAGACTTTATAAAACCTAGAAAGCTTAATAAATAGAACTTGCCTCATTAGGATGGGCTTGTAGACAAAAGAGGCATTGAAACATTTCCAGAAAATATTAACTATATATAAGAATAGACCCAAAAGCCCTGACCGGTTTGGCTCAGTGGATAGAGCATCGGCCTGCGGACTGAAGAGTCCTGGGGTCGATTCCGGTCAAGGGCATGTACCTTGGTTACGGGCACATCCCCAGTAGGGAGTGTGCAGGAGGCAGCTGATAGATGTTTCTCTCTCATCGATGTTTCTAACTTTCTATCCCTCTCCTCCCTTCCTCTCTGTAAAAAAAAAAAAAAAAAAGAATAGACCCAAAAGGTCACTCAACCCCAGTATTCATAGGGAGGCCTCCTAGAAGATTGCTGGTCTTGGGAGAGGAAGGAGTGGACTGATGAAGAAGTATGAGGAGGCCAAATTGGAAGAGGAAATGTGTCCGTGAGGGACACTTTGGCAGTGCTGGATCTTCTGTGTCCAGTGCAGAGATGTGATGACCAGTGTCCTCTCTGGATTCACCCTCATATCTGCTCATCCCTCATCCCACTCCTATCGAATAGAAGGGGCTCGTTTGTTGTTATTCCCCCACACTTTTTATTTGGAAATATATTTCAAACTTACAGAAAAGTTGCCAGAATAGTACAAAACACCCCTAAATTCTTTATCCAGATTCACTCTTTTTAATATTTTGCCTCATTTGCTTTATCATTTATGTTTTCTTTCTCTCTCTCTCTCTCTCTCTCTCTCTCTCTCATTCTCTCTTTTGAACCATTTGAGAGTAAGTTGCCTACATCATAGCCCTTTAACTAAATATTTTAGTGTGGCTTTCCTCAGAAGAGGACATTGTTTTATCTAACCTGCAGCACATTGAACATTGTATGATACTTCAATCTGCTGCTTGTATTTCGGTTTTGTCAATTGACCCAGTCATGTCCTTTACAGCATGCTTCCTCCCAGCACAGGACCCTATCCAGGCGCCCAAACTACATCCTGTTGTCATGTCTCTTGTCTCCTTTCATCTAGAAAGGTCCTCAGCCTTCCCTTGTCTTTCATGACATTGACATTTTTGAAGAATGTAGCCTCCTCCCCCACCTCCCCCTTTTTTTTAAAAAAAGAATGTCCTTCTCTTTGGAGTTGTCTGATGTTGCCTCATCTGTAGACCGGAGGTTATGCATTCCCGGCTGGGATACACATGGTGATGTGCGTCCTTTTCAGTGTGTTACATCCAGAGGCACTGGATGTCCATCTGCCCTTTACGTGTGAAGTGTAATCACGCGGTCACGGTGTGGTCCAGCTTCTGCACTGTCTATTTCCTGTTTTCCCTCATTACTAGTAATCTATGGGGAGATTCCGTAAGACCATGTAAACACCCTGCTCTTCACCAACATGTCACCCCTCGGTTTCCCTCCCGCTCCAGGTTTGTAGGTATTTCTGGAGCCCACACGGGTGTGGGAGTGCACAGCTGTCTGGGAGCAGGTGGATCGTGGATGAGGGCCTCGCCCGTGTGCAATGGTGGGCACAGCCCTATTGCATACTGGCATTTCGACAGTAGTTTTCCTCTTCCCACTCGCACCAGGAACAGAAGCTCACTCGTCATTCACTCAGCTGACAGGTGAGGGTGTTCTTGCGAAAGCGGCTCAGGTTTATTTGGGCACAGCGGGGTATAAAGAGAAGGTTAGTGCCCTCCCCGTGTCTTTAAGGAGCCAACCACTGAGTTGGGGAGACACGGCTTGGACTCCCTGGAAGGTAAAGGGTGTAAAAGTCATCAGTACTGTGACCCCACAGGACAGCTCAACCAGAGGTCCCGGGAGAATTTAGGTGCCTTTTGGAGTTTGGGGGAGGAGGGGTCAGGTGGGTTTGGCAGGATGCAGAGACCTTTCCTTAATGAAGCTAACCTTTAAGTGGGCATTGAAGAACCGGCAAGTATGGGCAAGCGGGGCGGAGAGACAAGGGCATTCCAGGAGGGGAACCATGTGCACAGAGACCTGGAGATGGAGCGTGGATGGTGTGAGTTAGGGACCAGCCTGGATAGGCCCAAGGGCTGTGGGAGGGGTTAGAATCCATCTCCTTTTGCTTTGCAGAACAACTACTTAGCCACCAAATCTTACTGAGCACCTACGTTGGGCTTTAAAAAAAAACTGTCCCGAGTCTAAAGTAACATATGCTCAGTATCGGGAGTTTAGAAAGATAGAAATATGTAAAGAAAAATTTTAACCAAGTCCCTCTCTTTTTGTTCCAGCGATAACCAGTTAACCTGTGTAGTCCCTTCATTTCTAAGATCTTTATTTTTTCCCCCTGCAAATAGCTTTGTTTTGTTTCATGGATTCCGTAGCCCTTCCTGCCCCTCAGAGGCTATCTCGTACCTTTAAAAATAATTCATTCTCTTGGCTTTGTTCATTTTGTTTTCTAGCTAGAACTTCTGTTCTTAAATTTGGTGCTTCTTTCGAGGTTTGGTTTTTGTCCCTAGCCCAGGGTCCAGGGCACAACAAGCCTGGGTGGTGAGGTGGTCAGCGGCCCAGCACTAGTATGGGCCTCATTAGTATGGGCTTGTGGACAAAAGCCTGTTTATGTGGCCAATGAGAGTCCGTCCGCTCAGGACTCCTCCTGGGCCTCTGATCTGCAGGTTCCAAAGTTGGAGCCCCCGGAGCTGCTCATCTGGTTGAGCATAGAGTCCTCAGCGACATGCCTGGGTTTACATCCCAGCCCTGACACTTACTAGCTCTGTGCCTTGGGAAAGCCGTGTGACGCAGGGTCTTATTTATAAAGTAGGGATAATAATATTCTCTATCTCAAAGGATTTTTTGTGAGGTTTAAATGAGATAATGTGTGCCAAAGTTCTTAGAGCAATGTCTGGCATATATATGTGCTATAGGAGTATCTATTATTCTGATTATTCTATCATGATTTTGTTTTGGGGGGGTTGTGGTTTCTCCATGTTTAGTCCCATCCACCTTCCATCTTCAGGGAATCCATATAATTCCTTCCTGTTTTCTAGGACGGTAATGGATTTATTCTTCCTAGAAAAGCCTTTTCTGTCATTTTCTAGGGCCTTAGGGGAGGCAGGCATATGCCCCTGGCCTCCCGTCTAGAAACAGCCATGCATTTCCTCCAGGTTCTTTTCCTCTGATTGTGTACAAGTGTTATTGTTTTCTGTAGTGCATACATCAGGGCACGTGTGCACCAGCTCGCCCTAGAGCCCAGCCCAGGCCGGCCCAGGCCTGGGCTGTTACCGGATGCTGATTCTGTCCTGCAGGGGCCTTGCTGAGGCTGTCCTAATGAATGTAATGGGTCCTCTGTTTCCTTTGTCAAAAGGAATGTTAATTATTTTCAGCAGTCTAATTACGTGGCTAATGAGAGACTGAGTGAGATAACATTCCCTTTAATTACTCTTGCCTAAGTGCTGTTTGGAGCCATATTTTGAGCATGTTGCGAGGCTCACTTCTTTAGAGGTAGATGGAGCTGTCTGGTGAGAGACAGAGTGAGGAGCCAGGCTTTCTGGCTAAGGCCCGTGGCGCAAGGGCCCGGTTGCAGCCAGTGCCCAGCCCAGTGGATGCTGCCGTTTCTTCTGTGCCATTCCTTAAAGGAACGCAGGGGTGGGGAACCGTTTTTCTGCCAAGGGCCATTCGGATATTTATAACATCATTCGCAGGCCATACAACTTAATCAACTTAAAAATTAGCCTGCTGTATTTGGTCAGTTCATTAACTCACCCTGAATGCCTTGGCAGGGCATTAGCGAAAGGGACAGTTGGATCGCGGTCAAGTGTAGAGCAAACAGCGTCCGTCACAGCTCCCCCAGAAAAACTCTCATTCCTCAGTCCTTCATCCAGCGCACTTGCCCTTCGGCTCCTCTTGGCCAGGCCCCCTCACCCATGGATACTGAGTCTCTACTGTATGTCAAGTGTTATCCAGAGCTTGGGTGCGAAGATGAGGAACAGATTGCCTTCTAAGACAAAAGTGTGATCATGCCCCTCCCCTCTTTGCCCAGGATAAATGCCACATGTCTATGTTCTGACCCCCTACCACTGTCCCAGGCTGATCTGTGCTAGGGCCTTCCTGTGGTTCTGATGGGATGTCTTCAGTACCTGGGCCTCCCTGAGCAGAGCCTTGGAAGGCGGCTCTCCCAAGCCCCTGGGTGGACTTGAGGAGGCTGGAAGGGGCAGCTCACATGAGACTGTCTGCCATGAGAACCTATTGCCACCTGTAGGTGCCGTTGCCATAGGTAAATTAAGTCTCTTAGTTTCCATTCACACGTCCCCATCTCATGAGTGGTGTAGGGGTGAAAGTGCTGGCCCTCCCGTTGACTTCTTTGAGCTTCTCTTGCCTCCTGAATAAAATCAGCGTTAATGCCTGCCTCATAGCCTTGTGGAGGGGTGGAGGGGAGTGATGAGGTGACCTGTGTGTGGAAGGGACTAAGGAGATGACCTGGCACATAGAAGATGACCAATAAATGGTGTGGAGTTTTTAACACTCTGAGCAGCATCCCTAACCTGAGTTTTAGCCAGAGACGTAGTGGCTGTCCTCATTCACTGGTAGGCAGGACCCCCTCCTGGGCTCTTGGATGTAAGTCACTCCTCAGACAGTGGACAGTGATGTTCATGGAACAAGGGTTGACTCTCCCTCCATTGACAGCCTTGGTTCGTGTGGCCTGAGCTTGAGGAAGAGCCAGGGCAGGGGTGTCTGTTCAAAATGGAAGGATTTCCAAAAGCAAGGAAATGGAGCTCCGCTTTCGGTCTGTGTGCTGGGCAGCCTTCTGCTCACCCTTGGTTAGTCCTAGAGCGGTGCAGTCCAGTAGAACTTCCTGCGGTGACGGGCATGCTCTACCTCTACACCGTCCAGTCTGGTAGACACCAGCCGCACGTAGCATCTGAGCCACTTGAATGTGGCTAGTGCAGCTGAGGAACGGAGTTCTTTATATTACCCACTTTTAGTTAATTAAAGTTTAAATATCCAGTTGTAGGCAGCGACTATCACATTGAATAGTGCAGTTCTGGAGTTTGTAGAGAAATAACATATTTGTGCACTACCTGTTCTTGGCTTGTGCCTTATCTCCAGGCTGCTAGTCTTCATGTATCCTGTTTACAGAAGATAGTCAGAGTGTGCTGGGTTGCTAGCAAGAGTCAGGTGAGTATCCTCTCTACCAGTCAAGAGGACATGACAAAGTCGGGGTAGTAGCCAAAGCTATGGCCACCAAAGCTATGGCCACCTTGCTGAGATGGATCCGCCTGGCCAGGCGTCTGACCTGTCTTCTCATCCTGCACCTTACTGTCTCGTTTTTGCAGCAGCAGAGGTAGGCAGGTGGTGCTCAGATACGTGATCCTCGTGCCAACTAGGTGTGTTTCAGAAGGGGGGACATCACTTGTATGGGTCCAGATTTTCTTGATTGCAAGTGACAAAAAGCCCAACAAACTAGCTGGAGTAAAAAGGAACATTCACTTTCTTGTTAAAGTGGAAGACTCAGGCCAGCGAGGGCCTGGTAAAGTTACCTACATTCTTCTGTTCAGAAGCAGATGGGAATTACAGGCCGTCAGTCAGATGATCTCACGTTCCTTTCATTTGTTACTAAACACGGTGCGTCGCTGACTAGGACCCACCGTTTCCCGTGGACTGGCCATGTTCACTTGGCAGCTGGGGGTCTTGCCCTGGCCCCGCTGGCATTGCAGGGACCGCAAGAAGACTTTTGCGATAAGGAGTAGGACATGTCTGTCTGCTTAATCACACCTACTCTAGCTACTCTGGCCTCGCTGTTTCCCATACTTGTTTAGCTTGCTCCTACCTTGGTCTTTTCGCTGACTGTTCCCTCTGCCTGGAATGCTTTTCCCAAAGCTCTTTTCATCTTTCTGATCTATGCCCAAATGCTTACCTCCTTACCGAAGTCTAAGACTCTCTTTCTAACATCCAGTTTCTTTCTGTCGCCTATCAAGCCTCTCCCCTTCTTTGTGCCCTGACATCAGAAATTACAGTATGGCTCTAGCCCAGTGGTCGGCAAACTCATTAGTCAACAGAGCCAAATATCAACAGTACGACGATTGAAATTTCTTTTGAGAGCCAAATTTTTTAAACTTAAACTTCTTCTAACGCCACTTCTTCAAAATAGACTCACCCAGGCTGTGGTATTTTGTGGATGAGCCACACTCAAGGGGCCAAAGAGCCACATGTGGCTCGCGAGCCGCCATTTGCCGACCACTGCTCTAGTCGGTTCAGTGGACAGAGTGCCGGCCTGCGGACTGAAGGGTCCCAGGTTTGATTCCGGTCAAGGGCTCCTTGGTTGCAGGCTCCTCCCCTGGCCTGGGCCCTGGTCAGGGCATATGCAGGAAGCAACCAATGGAAGTGTTTCTATCACATCGATATTTCTCTCTCTTTCCCTCTCTCTTCCACTCTCTCTAAAAATCAATAGAAAGATATCCTCAAGTGAGGGTTTAAAAAAAAAAAGAAAGAAATTACAATAAGCATGGGCTATGTACCTACTGTCTGTCTCCCCACCAGCCGGAGCCCCAGCGGGCAGGAAATTGTCCTGCTCACACCAGGTGCAGGGCCTGGCCTTCATTGCGTCTCAATCAATATTTCTTGACTACTGGAACACAGTACCTCGAGTAACTAGCCAGCCTCCACAGGACTTCTGGGACCAGGTCTCCTGGTGGGTGGGAGGTCTCTGGGGTGACCTGGCTGTAGAAAGCTGTGGAAAGTAGGGCACTGGTGTCATGCTGTTGAGGCGGTCCTGGCATGTCCTCTGAAAGACCCACTGGGCTTCTTTCTGCCTCCACTGGTGAGGCCATTGAGGGAGCGGGGCCCCATTGCCCCAAAGGCATGGTGTGGTGGGATAACCTGTGGACACCTTAAGGACATGGCGATAACAGGAAGCATCCGGATAAATAAATGTGTGGTCACTTTGTCAGCAAGTCTGTGAGAGCACGGCTGGCAGGAGGAGGCTTGCTGGTCTCATGTGACAAGGATTTCCAGGGCCCTTCAGCTGCCACCTGATGGGAGCTGCATAGGGGATTATTGATGAAGGGGAAGGAGGCAGCTCTTTACAGTAACACATGCCTCGCCCTGGGACTGCGGCCAGGCAGCTAATTAGAGAGCCCAGCAGCTGTCCAGCCTTTCAGACAGCAAGCAGCAGTTACCAGTGCCAGGAGTTGGGAAGGCGGGAGGGGGGGGGGGGGGCAGGAGAGCGGCATGAGGCCAGACTACCCTCTGAGGTATAGGGACTGGGCTGTCAGGGAATATGGGAGCAACATATAGTTAGAGTGAACCGGAGGGGAGGCGGGGAGGAAGAGAGGACAGGTGGCCTCCAGGTGAGACAGAAGGCAGGGTGGCGAGATGTCCGGCCAACGGGGAAAACCCAGATTCCGAGCCCTGAGGGAACGGGCCCCGAGTAGAAGGCAAGGTCAGGTGGAGTCCACCCCCTGTCTTCACCCACCTTGCCTATGCCAGCCAGGTGCCCAGGGCCTGGGTCTCCTCCCTCCCCAGGGGATTTGGAGCTCCAGTTATATTTGTAGCTGTGTGTGGTCACTCCTTGATTGGGGAAGTTGCCAAATCCACTTGTGTTCAGGGCTGGTCTTACTACAGGACAAGTACAAGCATTCGTTCTGGGTCACATGGGAGAACTGGGAGGACTTGGAGTAACCAGAGGGCTCCACAGTGGGCCTTTGGGGCAGCTTCTCTTCCTTTGTGGGAACCTGGGGTGAAGTAGATTTGGGGAGAGTGGGAGAGAGAGAGGGAGAGTGTTTTGCCTGCTGCTTCCTGGCTCCAGTCTCAGGTTCTGGGCCATTTAGGTGTGGGTGGTGAGTTGGGTTAGATTGTTGTTGGTTTTTTGTTTGCTTGCTTGCTTTTGCTTGTTTAATCCTCACCTGAGGATATTTTTCCATTGATTTTTTTAGAGAGAGTGGATGAGAGGGTGTGAGAGAGACACATCGATTGGTTGCCTCCTGCATTTGCCCCACCCGGGCCCTGGGGATCGAGCCTGCAACCGAGGTACATGCCCTTGACCAGAAATCGAACCCTCGACCCTTTGGTCAGAGGGCCGACACTCTAACCATGGAGCCAAACCGGCCAGGTCTAGATTTGGTTTTTAAGTTCCGGTCAGAGAGGCAGAGATTCAATCCTGCAAACCCAGCTTACCCTACATAGTTACAGGGGAGGAGTGAGAATGATGCAGAGGGAATTTCCTGCCAGCAGCTGCTGGGTAAACCTCTTTGGGAGATGAATTCCACTTGCATGAAAACTATTTGTGCCTTTTGAAAGGGGCCAGCACATTGTAGAAATAACAGAATAGGCATTGTCATTCTCTGGCCTGACCCTGAACTTGGAGCCTGCAGTGTCCTGGGGGATGCCTGGGACACCTCAATCCTGCCCCAGACTTTCTCATGTGACATGTCTTCTGGATTGTCTAGACCCAAGGCACCCACCTCATCTATCCACACCGCTCAGTCCAGGTGATGGCTCTTGGAGGTGGGAGAAAGGAGCATGAGCATCCTTCTTTCATCCTTCATCTCCAAAGCTCTTCCATGATGAGAGCCTGAAAATGAGAGACAATCCCCAGCCATCATATGTTTGGTTAATAACACTGGACGGTGCAATCCCCCAAGAATTTAGCTGGGCCCTTCTCTTCCTTGTGTGTCTAGCCATCAAACAGAAATTTCATGGTCTTGGAATTCATTATGTGGAGGCGGAAACAGACACATAGTAATTTTAAAGATGGAACAGTGTTTCTTTTTTAAAATTTATTTTTTAATTTAAATACTTATTGTTGAAATATTGCATATTCCTCCTCCTTTCCCCCATTGACCCCTTCTGGTCTGTCCCAGCCCCCCTCCCCAGGCCTTCACCACCCTATTGTCTGTGTCCATGGGTTATGCATATATGCATACAAATCCTTGGGTTGATCTCTTACCACTCACCCCTGCCTTCCATCTGAGATTCCACAGTCTGGGAAATTACGTTTCAAGAGAAGGATGTTCAAGGGCCTGTGGGGACATTGGTGATGTGGGACTGTAGAAGATGGCATCATCATCAAAGGGATGAGGCGGAAGCAGGGTCTTGGAGGAGGAATGGGTGTGGTGGGCTGTGGAGGAGGGCAGGTAGAGAGGCTTGAAACCCTGTGGGGGGTCTCTGCTCTTCAGGCTCCTAGCAGAGCCTGGCCTGTCGAGGGAAAAACTGTGTGGACAAACTCGGCTGTATGTTTACAAATATGAAGCTTACAGAATGGACTAAGTGGGTGACACTTAATGAAGTGCAGACATGTGCCTTAAGAGTGAGATTGGATCGAAAGCATTTTGAAGGCATGCTATGTGGGGAGAGGGGTGTCTCTAGGGCCTGAGGACCAGGGTTGAAGCAAATGTGTGGATGTGGCCCAATTTCTTAATATCCTGAGACTCAGTGTTTTCATCTCTAAAATGGGAGTGAGGGGTGATCATTCCTGCCCTCCCTGCAGGAGTCTCAGCAAAATCATGAGAGATGATATACTCCAAAAAGTCTAAGTTCTACGCACATGTTAGTCGTTTTCAGGGTTCCTCACACATGCATGTACTCTCAAAACTGGTTCAGGCCATGCAGTCCATAGAGGAGCCTAATGCTCTGTGCACCCTGGGACCCACTCTAAGGGGGCAGGAAGTGTTGGAGGGGGCTCCCCCCCACCCCTCACTATACCATCACCTCCTCATCCAGCCCCACCAGCTCCCTGGGGAAGACTAGGAAGCAGGAAGTGTCCAGCAGGAGGGAGCCTGCTCTGACTGCTGTGGCTTCGTCTGCCAGGGTCGTACCTCGGCTGGCAGTGGGCTGGGCTCGGGCTCCCAGGGCTGACTGCGGCGACCAGCAGGCTCTGCTGCCAGGATGTGGGCTTTGGTTTCTGTTTCTGTCTTGGTTTTGACTTGTGCGGTGGATGTGGCCTGCTTAGGGCCCAGGGAAGGGGAAGTGCCCATACCCAGGGGTGGCATTGAACTCCCCAGGCGCAGGGTCATGGTGGTGCTGGGGTGGCGAACATGCCCCATTCAAGCCCTTCCTCGAGGGGATAGGTATGTGCCTTGGTGACCTCTTGCCCCCCCCCCATCAGGCAGGCAGGGAGACTGGGGGGGGGGCATACAGGGGTGGGGAGGCTAATGGGTGGGGCAGGGTTGGAGGCTCCTGTGTGTGGAGGAGCTGGGAGGGACAGAGGCAGAGCACAGGAGCCCAGCGCCCAGCACAGCCTCTGCCCTTCATTTCTCAGTACAGGGGAGAGACCTGGGGGGTGCACACCGTCTCCACGCACCAGCACATGTGCACACAATGAACTTCAGGTCCCCAACCCCTGCCCTGTCGCTTCTTGGCTCCCCCGCTGCCTTGCAGAATGGACCCCTCTGCTCATAAGGGCCTAGGGTGGGGCAGGGAGGAAGGTGACTGTAGGTGTCAGCAGGGGGTAGCCCCTCTGTGGCCCACCCTGTTTGGCCATCCAGGCGGGATGGTGCTAGCTGCCCTCCACTCTCCCCCTCCCCAGTCATATACTCTTCTCCGCTTCCGAGTGGCCAGTGCGTCCTTCCATAGGCCTGTCCTTGGACTTGTGCAGGTGGTGCTGTGTTTAAGGTGTTTTCAGGGAAGTTCAGCACCTTTATATTAAAAAAACAAACCTGGGAATCTCTACGGTCAAGTCCCAGGGATGTATTGTAAATACGTACGTGGCCAGGGACGTTGTCAGGTTAGATATATAGCAGCTGTAGTCAGTTACAGATGTTAATAGGAAGGCCTCCACAACAATAATGACAAGATAATGGAATGAAATAAGTGACGGGGTGGTGGGATTGTGGGAAGAGGGGTTAGCCCCTATTTTGAAGGTGTGCTGTTGTTCTAACTCCCTAAATGCTAAAACTAGCATCTGACATTGCCTACCTGCCATGGGGCTCTTGACCATCCTTGGGAACAGATGTACCCACTACAGGGTGAAGGTGAGAGTGCCAGCTGAAGCTAAGTAAGAATGGAGCTGGATTGTGAAATTACATCCGCTCTCTAATTTATGAGTGAGCACACATTCCCTCGTGGTAAAAGGAGTCCTAAGTCCTGGCCCCCCTGGGGATGTGACTTGAGATGGATCCAGGGCTCTCGTTGCTGAATCAACCAGACCTGAGCAGACAGGATGGCCTGGAGGAGGTGGCCGGTTCCAGGAGAGGGGTCAGGCATTGTGGGCAGGACGAGTGTCTAGTGCTGAGCCTGGAGCTGGGCCTTATGGTGTTTGCCTTGAGGCTGGCCCCGGTGGCTCGGAGCTGGGGACAGTTTAAGCTAACGAACACCTTCTCTTTTATTCCCAGGGACACATGGAAGCCACCTGCCCACTAGCCGAGGGTCGGCTAAGCCCTGGGACTAATGCTTGACCACGCTGCTGAGAGTGGCACGGTCGCCCAACCAGGCACCAGGACAAAGGTGAACCCAGGACACTCCTGGACAGCGATCCTGATGTCTGTTCTGAGCTGCGCACTGAAGGGTGTGATAAGTGAGTGTGTTACAGGCTCCCCGGGGAAGCCAGCCCTCGCGGCCTCGGCAGCGTGGAACCAGGTCTGGAAGTCCTGGCCTGAGCCTGCTTTCTGTCTCAGGGCCTGCCAGGGCTGCTGTAACCCCTGTCCAGGGCCCCCATAACCCCTTCTAGGGCCGCCTTCTGGAACTGTGCATTAAGAAGTAGTCCCAGAGGAGAAAAGGGCGGGAATGGGTGGGGGGGGGGGCAGGGTCCAGCAGTGTCAGGCCATGTCCCTCGCTGGAGTCATGGCCTCGAAAAACAAGGCCAGACTCAGAGGCGACGTGAGTGGCATGAGACACCCAGCACCCAGGAGACGTATCTTCCCAAATACTCCTTGTCTGTAGGCTCACAGATGCTTTGAGCCTTGGGCTCCCCTTCTGTCAGTAGGAACTGTGCCTCTGCTGGGACTTGGACTCTGCCCAGATGCCACGGTCAGTTTCTATGACTCAGAGCATCCAGGGCACTGGGAGGTGAGGGACTTGTGGCACCTGAGCCGCCATAACACTGGCCATCGGGGCGTCTGCTGCTTTTGTTCCATTACCTGCGTCTCCTCTTCAGTCCAGATAAGCTTCATGTAGGACGAGGGCCCCCAGCTGTGGAGCCTCGCCTGTCCTCACGTGACCTTTCTTTCCAGCTGTGACCTTTGGCTTTTCCTGGATGATGCTTTTAAACATGACAGTTGTCAGCATTTCCAAGCCCCAGAGGCCTGAAGGCTGTTCTGTGAGTGGGACCAGGGACCAGCAGGCAGAGAGCCCCCCTGGAAAGCAGGGCAGAGAGAGGGGGTGCTTTTGCACTCCCGACTGGACAAGCATTCAGGAGCAGCTGGGCTGGTCCATGGGAGCTGGAGCCTTAGGTTCCACGGAGGAGCTTGCAGGGAGGAGCTTGAAGGGAGGGAAAAGAGTAACCAGCTATTTCTCAGCTTTAGGTGGAGCTTGACTCTACTGGCAGCTGAGAATATAAAACTCAGGGCTAGGATCTGTGTTGACTGAGTCGGGGCTTGCAAAATCAGTTTGTGCTAGGAGAGTCTTTCAGGAAGCGGGCTCTTGGGTTGCTTTGTGGCCGGCATGTTGTGAGTGTGCCTGGACCGTGGGAGTGGCGTGGGGGTGGGGAGAGGCCCATGGAGGCCACTGTGGGAATGCGGTGACTCAGTCAGGAGACCTCTTACCCACATAACACAGACGTCCCCAGAGCAATCTACATCACCAGCCTTCAAACCGTGGTACCGTCTGTCCTGTGAGCCCACTTCTGGACTTACTCATTAACAAATAGTCCCAGAGAAGAAAAGGGCTGAACTGTTTTGTTACAGGCATGAAACAAGGTGTTTCTTGTGGTGTCGGTGTAACAGTGGAAATGGGAAACAGTGGTTCTCCCTTTGTTGAACATCTGTGTTAAGCACATTACAGTTTTCTGCTTGTGGAATATTACACAGCTGTTGTAATAATGAGCACATAGGCAGTACACCAATGTGGAAAAGCAGTTATGATATAATCAGTGCTGGTATCAGGTTACAGAACAAATACATTAGGGTAGCTTATAAAATAAACTTGTGAGGAAAGATTGCAAAGAGGAAATGATAATGGCTGCTAGTTTAGTGGAATTATGAATGCCTTTTCTTTCTAAGATGCCTGGATTTTCTCTCAAAACAAAATTTAATCTGGATGAATACACAACACACCATTAGTGGTGACTTTCTTTACGATGTGGGGTGATGGGGGACTTTGCTTTCTAAGTCATTCCTTTCTGTAATGTTTAAATTTTAGCTGTGAGCATGGTACATTTGTAATCAGAAAAAAATAATAAAGATATTTTGAAATGATAGAATTGAAATTTTAAAAAACAGGAGGAAGAGGAGAATAGAAAGGTTAAGCTGGCCAGCTATTTATATCTGCTCTCATCAGTGTTTAAGGGGCTGTGCCTGCTTGGGCCCATTCATTCATTCATTCATTCATTCCATAGGCAGTAGCGGGTCTTGTTGCCAGGCACTGTCCTAGGCACCGGACAGAGCCCCTATCCTGATGGAGCTTTTACTCTAATGGGGGCGAGGGTATGACAGTGAACAAGTAGCAAAATATCGGAGTGTGAGAGTGCTGTGAAGAAAACAAAATGGGGTGATGTGAGTGATAGGGAGGCTATTTTGGATCGGAGATCAGAGGTCTGAGGGGTGACGTTGAACTGAGACCTAAATGACAGCAGGGAGGCAGCCACATGAGGTCTGGGAGAGCCTTGCTGGCACTGCACAGGATGCCCAGCCTGCAGGCCCATCGCGAGCGCCCTTTGTTGCTTGAGCCCTGTATAACCTCTGTGTCGGGGCTGACTGTCCCTCAAGCCCACTTCCCCCCTGCGCCTGCCCGCTGGGATTTGCTTAGCATCTGAGACCCTCCCCTGCTTGCTGGCCTGTGTGGAGCATTGCCCCTGACACTCTGGCTGCTGTTGGTCTAGGCACAGGGCTTCTCTGGCCGGCCTGCGTGTTGGCCAGTGCTCCTGGTGGGCAGGGCTGGGGCCATCTGAGATCCCAGCAGCATTGGGGCAACAGGCAGTTAGGGAGGCTGCAGGTAATGTGTGTCCTGGTAGGGGACCCTTGAGGCCCTGAGAGGTGGCTGCACTGGTCCTGAGAGGGTCAGCTTGTGACCCTGGGGGACCCTTGTGCAGATCCTGCCAGACCTTGGCCTCAGAACAGAACATGGTCTCCCACAACAGTCTGAAAGCCTTTGGTAGCTCTGACACGGTTCTGAGCTTCACTGATGATCTACCTTAAATCTCATATCCTTCTTGTTTCCTGGTGTCTCTCCGTATACCGTCCAGCCTTCCGAAAGCAGAAACTCGGAAAATGGTAGTGCCCTCAGAGGAGCCTGTAGTCAGCTTCGAGCAGTCAGTATCCTGGGGGACTGAAGGCTCTGGAGCTGGGCTTGAATCCCACCTTTGCTTTGTATAGCTGTAAGAACGTCGGCTAATTATTTAGTCTTTCTCTGCCTCAATTTCCCCATCTGTAAAATGGGCTTGAAGAGTATCTGAGTTAATACATGAAAAGTGCTGAGAAGAATGCCTGATTATTAATATTACTAGAGGCCTGGTGCATGAAATTCGTGCACGGGTAGGGTCCCTAGGCCTGGCTGGCGATCAGGGCTGATTGGGGCCTTCCAGCTGCTGGCTGGGGCCTTCCTTCCGGCTGCCGGCCAGGGCCTCCCTTCCCCGGCTGCCACTGCTGCAGCTGGGGCCTGCCTTCATTCCACGCCGGCCCCTGGTGCTCAGCGCATGTCATAGCAAGCAATAGAACTCCCAGTCGAACTCCCATGGGGACACTTTGCATACATATTAGCCTTTAATATAGAAGATTGTGACTGAGAGGTGGAGGGAGGACCATCCCAGGAGACTTTCCTAGGGGATGCCCACACAAGAGAGGGTGGAACTCTGGCATCTGGGCCAGACAGTGACTACAGGTGTTTTCCCCCACTTGCTTCCCTTCTGGTCTGGAAGCAAGCTCAGGTTGTCCCCTCCCCGCCCCCCCCCCCCCCCAACTTGATAACCACAGGGGAAGCTCAAGATGGTTTCAGACCTTGCATCTTGCACCCAGATGCCCAGACGCAAGGGCAGCTCATGGATTCCACTCACCTGCAGTACAGGGTCTGTCAGGGGCCTGGACTCATGGTCCCTCAAGCCCCGCCCCCACTGCTTTGCTCTCAGGACTGTGCCCCACCGCATCTCCCCAGAGCATAAAACTAGTGACTTGTGTACCTGGGGATGGGGAGTGAAATTTGGGAAGTACATGGAGTGAAAGAGGAAGGCTTACTTGGCCTGGCTACATGGAGGGGAAGCCCGATTTTCTAGCAAGCTGTTCCTCTGGACAGAAACTCCCAGAGTCATTGTGTATGGCACCTCAGCTTCCTGGAACGAGATGGGAGTTTTTGGCAAAACCAAGGACAGTCGTCTCATCTGGTTTTGCTTCTAGCCTGCCTTGGGCTTTTATGCATTCTCTTTGCTCCTCTCAGCTGCTAGCTGTGCTCTCCGGCGCCCTGAGGAATCGCTCAGCAGGCCCTGGGCGCAGCAGGGCGACACTCCCCAGGAAGGGCTCTGGAGGCCGCCCCCTC
Source organism: Corynorhinus townsendii (assembly GCA_026230045.1). Lineage (NCBI taxonomy): Eukaryota > Metazoa > Chordata > Mammalia > Chiroptera > Vespertilionidae > Corynorhinus > Corynorhinus townsendii. The sequence goes on along the minus strand of JAPDVU010000001.1, from coordinate 207,535,345 downwards.
CCCTCCCATCACCCGTCCTTGGAGGAGCAGTGTGCTGCCGGCAAAGTCCTTGAGTCCTGGCCCTTCGCTGGAACTCAGTGTTCCCAGGCCCGTGGACCAACAGGTTTGAGGAGTTTCAGCAACACTTGTACTTAACTTGAGTGCTGTTCCCCCAAACCCCTCTTGTGAGACTGTCCAAACTTTTTTCCTGCCTTCAGTCTTGCCCACACTCTCCTCTTTATTCCACCCTACATGTTCTTGTTCGGGCTGCTCCATTTTTTGTGTCCTGGTTCTCAGGACGGTGTGTTTGTCATCAGGAGAACGCGGCCAACATCCAGTGTGCTCAGTGCGCTGCGGGCTCTTCCGGATCCATTTCTTCCCAGGGCTCCGATCCCAGGGCCGAGCAAGGAGGTACGGGAAGGGGCCAGGGCAAAGGGCCCAGGTGGGTGGAGGCCAGGCAGGGATAGGTATCTGTTGGACCTAGCAGAGGGTGGGTGAGCTCAGTGTAAGCACGGCACCTGTGGTGATCAGACAGGGGTTTGGGGAGTGGAGTTCTGAAAATCCACCCGAGCCACTGCCTGCCTCTAACCTTAGTGTCTGTCCCACTACAGTGTCTGTCCCATCCCAGCAGACTACCCTGTCCTACCTCGCGGTTCCCTGTCTTCACCCCCATCCCCTGGCCCCAGCCAGGACTTCGGGGTTCTCCCATTTATCTTGCATGAACCAGGCGAGTTCTCTGGCACGACACCTCAGACGCGGTCTGGCCTTGCTTAGCTATGCTTCCCCTCCACCTACCCCTTTGTTTCCGGCACAGAAGATCCCAGAAACGGAACCCAGGCCTCCGGCACCTCGTTCTCTCCCTCGTCCTCTCCTGTTCAGCAGCTTGCCCTCTCTCTGCCTGCGACAGCTCTCTTTATTCTTGCTTCTGCTCCTAAGGCTTGGGAGTCCAGCCCTTCCAAGTGGCCTGCTCCGGGGGCCCCTGGAGCCTCTGATTTATTACCGACCGGGAGCCCATTCTTGGCTGTCCCAAAAGATGAGACCACGAGGCAAAGCGAGCAGGATTTAAAAATCAGCATCCAGGTGGGAGCCGACTTGAGCGATGAACGTAGTTGTGTGCTTGGCTGAGTAGGAAGCCCCTTCCCGGATCCTGTGGGATGGAGGAGCCTGGGGTTCAAGTGCAGGTCGGTGGACAGACCCGAGTTCCGAGGCGCGAGTGGGGCGGGAAACGGTGGTCTGTTGGAAGCTCAGGATAAAATGGTGTGAGAAGCTGTGCCCCTTTCCTCCAGCCTGGCCTTCTGAGGGCTGGTCCTGGACACCCCGCCCCCCCTCAGCCACGCGGAAGCTCGTGACCCTCCTCACCAGAGGTGGTGCTCTTCCTGCGGCTGTTGGTGCGGTTATTGTTTTCACGGGGTTATTTGACTGCCAGGTTGGTGCTCTGGGTGGAGATAAAGGCCTGACCTGCTTGGCAGAGAAGGCTGCCCGGCCGCTAGTGAGGGCAGGGGCCGGATGTCCCTGCCTCAGGGAGAAGGGGGCACACAAAGTAGGAGAAGCTGACCAGCCAGCCTGGCTCTGTGCCAGAAATGATAGCCACCCTTTCTTGAGTGTTGGCTGTATTCTTAGTAGTGTGTTTGCTCATTCATCCACACAGTAACCCTGAGGGATAGCTCCTCTTATTATCTTCACTTTCCCTGTAGGGAAACTGAGGCACTGATCCTGCAGGTGGCGGGTGTCAGCCAGGCTGGTAGGATATAGAAGTCCTGTGCTTACCCACCGCACCTGATTCAAACCTGGGAGTCACGGTTTGTTGTAGGGGATGGCTCAGGAGGGAAGAACCTGTGTTAATTTCACATGCGTTCAGGTTTCCTAGGTTCATTTGCCTGGCAAATTTATTGGGCATTTTCTCCATACAAAGCACAAAGATGAGTAATACATATTCATGGAACGAGTTTTAAGATAAAATGCATTTTTATAAAAAATATGCATTTTTTGTTGGAAATATTTTTTAGTCTATACAGAAAACTACAAAGAAGGAAGCAAGAGTCACTTATATCACTCACCATCCAGAGGTGATTGTGGCGAAATTCTTTGGATATTTACACGTGTGTGTGTGCCTTTGCCAAATCAAAATTATATTAACTATTCACTTTTGAATCCAGCTTTTTCTCTTAACATTGTAGTAAACATTCATCAAGCGGCTACTCGTGCCGGCTCCGGGCGAGTTCTCGCAAAGCTGAGTGTGAAGTGTCGTCACAGACGCCAACTGTTGCAGAGGTGACAGCAGGGCAGTGGGCAGCTCTGGTGGTGGAGGTCTTCTACACAAAGTAGGAGAAGCTGACCAGCCAGCCTGGCTCTGTGCCAGAAACGATAGCCACCAATTAGGGAATTCTTCACGGAGGAGCTGGATCTTGAAGGATTATGAATTCACAGGCTGTGGTGGGGATGGGGGTAGAGGGAGCAGTTGGGAAGGACACCCCAGGTAGCAAAAAACAGCAATGTAAAGACCTAAGACAGAATCTGAGGCAAAGGGGGGTCACTCACGACTTTGCCAGCCATCCCCAGGGGTTTGGGCCTTATGTTCAAGACCCACTAATGGTTAAATGGGGATAAACATTGGATTTGCATTTTGGAAAGATTGCTGTTTGTACACTCTTTCATCGCATGATGAGTGAATTGGAAAGGAGGCGAGGAGATGATTGGAGTCATCCAGGTGAGAGATGACAAAGGCTTGAACCAGAGCAGCAGCAATGAGAAAGAGGAACGAAGAGAAGAAGATGGGTTTCAGAGACATTTAAGAGGTAGAAAGGACAGGCGTTAACAGCTGACTTGGTGCTTTGCCATGTGACTTGTGTCGGCCAACAAGACATTAGTGGGCGTGACTTAACCAGTCTTTTTTTTTTTTTTCATTAGTATCTTTTTTTCAATAGACTATTTTTTTAAGTTATCAGAGAGATGAAGAGAGAGGAGAGAGAGAGAGTCATCAACGATGAGAGAGAATCATTGATCGGCTGCCTCCCGCACACCCCCTACTGGGGATTGAGCCTGCAACCCGGCCATGTACCCTGACCGCGAATCAACCGGGTTGTGGGCTCAAATCGATTCTGTCTTGGATCTTTACATCCCTGGTTCATGGGTTGACGCTCAACCACTGAGCCACATGGGCTGGGCTTAACCAAAGTCTTGAAAAGCGCTGGTGCCATTGGATTTGTCGCTCTTGTGCCTTTGCCCTTGTCCTGAGAAGAACAGGCTGGGAGTAGTCCCCTGGGCCCAGGAGGAGGATAAGAGACAAGTGGAAGAGAGTCACCCCAGCCAAACAGGACAGAGCCTCCAGAGGACTTGCAGTCTTAGGATGGAAGTCTTGAGTGCCAAGATCTGCCAACCCATGGACACGTGAGCTGTAGATTTAAATGAGTAGATTTAAGCCACTGAGTTTTGGGATGATTTGTTATGTGATGGTTGCTAACTGATAAGAAATGTCTTGGTTCTTGTGTGGAATGCTTACTGTGTGCCAGGCACTGTCTAGGCACGGGAGATACAGTGCTGAACCAGACCGACAAGGTCCTTACTCACAGGGAGCTCATGTGAGAGGGGGGGGTGTGTGGCAAAGGAAGCTAGCATGAGGCCAGGACTTCTGGCTGCTAACTGGGTGCATGGTGGTACCAGTAATCAGGATGGGTTGTAGGAGGATAACAGGTTTTGAGGAAAAGATAATGAGTGGGATGTAGGAAAGGAACTGGAGGAGCCTATGGGACATTTAAGTGGACGTGTCCAGGAACAAGTGGGATATATAGGTGCAGAACACAGGGAAGAGGTCTGGCTGGTTATCAACATGATAAAATAAATAATGGCTCGGCCAGTGTGGGTCAGTGGTTGAGCATTGACCTGTGAACCAAAAGGGCGCCCATTCGATTCCCGCTCAGGGCACATGCCTGGGTTGTGGGCTCAATCCCCAGCAGGGGGCGTGCAGGAGGCAGCCAATAGGTGATGTTTCTATCTCTCTACCCCTCTCCCTTCCTCTCTCTCTAAAATAAATAAAAACATATTAAAAACAAACTGAAAATTTTAGATGTACCAAAGAGAGACAGAATTAAGTGTTGTGGATATTCAGAGGAAAAAGAGAGGACTTGTGTCTGGGAGGATGAAAAAGATTTTGTTCTAAAGGTAACCTGTAAGCTGGGTTTGTGTTTGTGCAGGTGAGAGGAGAAAGGCATGCCAAACACAACGGATAGGATTTGCGGAGGCACGGAGGTAAAACAGAGAGCTGGACTGTAAGAATAAGGCTGAAGAAGTAGATTAGAGGAGGTCATGGAGAGCCTTGAATGCCAGGCCAAGGATGGTGTAGGGCAAGCATGTCAAACTCAAAGGCTAACACAGGCCAAATAAATAAGGTGTAAGTTTATGTGGGCCACACACACACACAAAAAATAGCTTCCATTTTCATAGAAATGTAGGTTTATTTCGATAGAGATATGCTGAATACAACGGGCTGAAATAAATGAGTGATGGTTAACATAAAATAATAGAACATTTTAATAAAAATTAATATTTTTTCTTGAACATTAACTTACCAGACACTGAATAACTACACAAATTAATAAGCGTAATGCAAATAAACCTATTTTTCTTGTTCTCCGAAAGCAAAATATTTCCTGTTGTGCACACCAAACAAGTCATTTAAAGACCATGATGTGGCAATCGGCTGCTAAAATATTCACTGCTAGTATTAGTGGAGAGAAATGGTGCACCTGCGTGTAAGGCAAGTAAGGGAAATGAATGCAACACAATTATAGTAATCAGTCATTAGCGAATGTTGTAGTTCATTATTAATAATTACGTATAACTGGGTATTGTAAAAATTAACTTACAAAATTGTTACTAAAATGTTTCTTACATAATGTTGTATTGGCTGGGCCACAAAAAATATTCGTTGTGGGCCGTATGTGGCCCGTGGGCCGCAAGTTTGACATGCTTGGTGTAGGGTTTCGTTAGGAAATAGGGAGCCATTGAATGCTTTCGAGCAGGAGAGTGACACTAGGCACATATGTCTAGGAGATGGAGAGTAGTTTGTAGTGGGATGCGTTTTGAAGTAGAAGTCAAGAGATACAGATTCCAGTCTCAGCTCTTGCATTCACTGGCCCTGGGATAGGGGCAAATGACTTTTCTCTGAGCCCCAACTATCTCTCTTAAAAAGCAGGAGTAAAGCCCTGGCTGGTGTGGCTCAGTTGGTTGGAGTGTCATCCTGTACACCAAAAGGTGATGGGTTCCATTCCTGGTCAGAGCACATACCCAGCTTGTGGGTTCTAGCCCTGGTCCAGGTGCGTACAGGAGGCACCTGATTAATGTTTCTCTCCCTCTCTCTCTCTTTCTCCCCTCCTTCCTAGCTCTAAAATCAATGAAAAGCATATCTTCCTGCAGTGAGGATTAAAAACAAAAAAAGTGGGAGTAAAACTACCTGCCCTTCACATGAATCTTCTTTTGTTGTTAATCCTCACCCGAGGATATTTTTTCCCCATTGATTTTTAGAGAGAGTGGAAGGGACAGGGAGAGACAGAGAAACATCTATTGGTTGCCTCCTGCATGTGCCCCAACCAGGGAGGATCAAGCCAGAAACCAAGGTATGTACCTTTGACCAGAATCTAATCTATTAGTCCATGTCTCTATCCACTGAGCCAAACCAGGAAGGGCCACATTAGTCTTAATTGTGTAAAAACCAATGACAAGATGTGAATGAAAGCGCTTGGAAGACCATAAAGCAATGCACAAGGGTGTGTATTTTGTGACTAGGCTGCTGAAAGATGAGACTGGAGTTCCTAGACAGGTGGACAGACTGCAGATGTCATCTTGTTAACCTCTGTCCCCTCTCCCACCTTGGAGAGGGGATTGACAGCGATGCCAACCCTGGTGTCCACTGGCAGCTGGCCCTGCTGGGATTCATGTTCTCATGCTCTGTCTTCCTGTTCTCCATGAAGCCCTGGACTCTCCCATCCACCATCCCCATAAACAACACGTGTCATTTAGAGAATGCCTGTTTGGGAGAGGCCTGTGCCATGGCTGCAGAAGAGAACACCGGAAGCATTTGCTGCCCTCAAGGAGCACACAGCCTACTTGGATCAAAAGGGCATGTGCCTAAAATAGTAAACAGGGTGGCATTTGATAAAGGGCCAATGAGTGGTCTAGACAGCTGCTGGGGAAGGGTGAGGAGAAAGCACAGAGGCCTGAGGGCTGGGCCTTAAGAGAAAGGAGGGGGAGGGGAAGAGAAGTGGAGGGAAGATTCTCTCCTCTATCAGCTCACTGGTTTCCTTTCACCATTGAAACTAAACACCAAACCCTGCTTAAGGGAGCAGTTAAGGACAAATGTGACCACAAGGAACTACCACTTCATACCCATTAGGATGACCATCCTCAGAAAACCAGAAAATAACAAGTTCTGGCAAGGATGTGGAGAAATTGGAACCTTTGTGTGTGGCTGGTGAGAATGTAAAAACGGTACAGCCGCTATGGGAAACAGCAAGGCCATCCTTCAAAAAAATAAAAAAATAGAATTACCAGGTGATCCAGCCATTCCACTTCGGAGTATATCCCCAAAAGAGTTGAAAGCAGGGACTTGAGCAGCATTATTCACAATAGCCCAAAGGTAGGAGCAACCCATTCATGGATAAATGAATAAACAAAATGTGATGTATCTAGATAGATGGATCACAATGCAGCCTTAAAAAAGGGAAAGAAATTCTGACACATGCTATCATATGGATAAACCTTGAAGGCACTCTGCTAAGTGAAATAAGCCAGACACCAAAGGACAGAGATGACATGATTCCATTTAAATGAGGTGCTGGAGTCGTCTAATGTATAGAGACAGAGGGTAGACTGGTGGCTGCCATGGCCTGGGGAGGGGTGATAATTCGTGTTCAATGAACATGGAGTTTCAGTCCGGGGTGATGAAAAGGTTCTGGAGATAGATGGCGGTGGCGGTTGCACAACAGTGTGAATGTATGTAATACCACTTAATTCTACCCTTAAAAATTATTAAAATGGTAAATGTTGTTACGTACACGTTAGCACACCTGCATGAAAGACAAATGTGAAGGCTTGCTTAGAAATATCTCAGAAACATGAGAAAAAGTGAGGGAAGAGATGGGGACCCCAGGAGGCCTGGTGAGAAACCAGCCTGGAAATGGGGATGATGGACGGGCCAGGCCAGCTGACTCTCTCACTGACCACATCCAAAAAAGCTAGTCTAGGAAGGCTAGCAGACACCTTCCTCCAAGAAGCATTTGAGTAGAGTTACTCAGAGGAAGCCAGTGGGGTTGTTTGCTTTCTTCATTTCTCATGCCCACGGCTCAGGTAAGGAATACGGGATAAAGTAATGACCATGGAATAAGGCTGAGATTATGGTTGGTAACCAAAGAGAAAGGCAGAGGCAGGTTTGAAATCCACTCGGCCTTGGTTACATCAGAGACTTGGGCTGGATGGTGGGAAGGCAGCAGGAGAGGCCCAGCCCGTCCTTCCTCCCTCCCTCCCTCCCCGTGTCTCACCTGTCTCCTCCGTGTCCCCGGCAGCTGGCTCCCGTGGGCGCCATGGCTTCCGTGGAGCCCCTGACGGCGCTGTCCCGCTGGTACCTGTACGCCATCCACGGCTACTTCTGCGAGGTGATGTTCACGGCGGCCTGGGAGTTCGTGGTGAACTTTAACTGGAAGTTCCCGGGGGTCACGAGCGTGTGGGCGCTCTTCATCTATGGCACCTCCATCCTGATCGTGGAGCGCATGTACCTGCGCCTGCGGGCCCGCTGCCCGCTGCTGGTGCGCTGCCTCATCTACACGCTCTGGACCTACCTGTGGGAGTTCACCACCGGCTTCATCCTGCGCCAGTTCAATGCCTGCCCCTGGGACTACTCCCAGTTCGACTTTGACTTCATGGGCCTCATCACCCTGGAGTACGCCGTGCCCTGGTTCTGCGGGGCCCTCATCATGGAGCAGTTCATCATCCGGAACACCCTCCGCCTCCGCTTCGACAAGGACGCGGAGCCGGGGGAGCCCGGAGAGCCCGGAGGCCCCCTGGCCCTGGCCAACGGCCACATCAAAACTGACTGAGTGGGGGACTCGCGGGGGAAGGGCTGGGGTCTCTCATGGACCCTGTGGAGAAAAGTACGAAGCTGATGGCGTTGCCCCCTCTGTACAGCACAAACCCTGCCTCACCCTGGCCTCAGCCCTGCGGGCCCACGCAGCCCCAGCCCCAGCCCAGCCTCAGCCCTGCGGGGCCCACGCAGCCCCAGCCCAGCCTCAGCCCTGAGGGGCCCATCCCTCCACTGTGGGCTGCTGTTGGGGGCGGGCTGTTGAGGCAGCAGAGGGACTTGGGGGTTGGTCCGTGAATCTCACCCCAGCTCAGAGGCTGAGGGCAGGAGGCCTGAGGCTGCACAGGGACTAGACTACATGGGTGATTTTGGAAGCAGCAGGCCGTGCCCTGACTAAGGAACTCTGAGAAATGGGCAAAAGGCGAGAGGCAGGTCTGAGGAGGCTTAGGGCTGCTGCCTCAGCCAACTGGTTCCTTCTCACCTGGTTTAGTTGGGCTTTGGCTGGTTCCGTTAGGCAATATTCAGGTGCTTGCTTGCAACCAATACCTCCCCGGGGGCCTGCTGAACGGCAGCTTAAGGAGAGACAAGGCAGCCAGGTAGCTGCTTGGAGCCGTGCTAGTCTGCAGGGCTGGGAGGCCTTCCCTTGGCTCCTCTCCCTCCCCCCAGGGCCCCACGCTGCTCTCTTGGCCTCCTGGGGGCCCCCTGGTGCTCGATTCCCACCAACCTTGGGCTTTTGGAGGTTTCAGTCCCTGTGCTTTTGGTGGCGTTTCCCCCCTTTCTTGCTTATTTTTAAAAGCCTTTTCCACAATCAGCCCTTTATCCATGTCAATTACCCACCAACCCCCAACTCCCACTCACTGGCCAACACAGCAGCTGCCAGAGATAGAACCCTGAGACACCCCACCGGCCCTCCGCAGCCCTCCCTCCACTGTTACCCCAATCCGGTGGGCTGTGGCAGTGCCCTGGTGCTCTTCTCCATCCATGTCCCCTCACAGTGGCCCAGCTAACCGTGAATGACACCCACAACACAGTCAGGCCAAGATGGGCCCCACAGATCCACAGTGCGGACCCAGAGACAAATCAGTGTGTGTGGGGCGTGCTGTGGGGAGGGTGGTAAAGGCACGCCTGATGGTTTATTTTCAGGCTAGTCAGGGGCAGTCCGGCATTCTAAGGGATGAGGGAGCAGGATCCAGTATTGCAGACCATGGAGAACAAGTGAGGGAGACCCTCACATCCTTGGTGGGAAGGGATCAGTTCTGGATCTGCCATAGCCCCAGCCCTGCAGCAAAACCTCCTCAGGGCCACCCCTCCTCACCTTCCCCAGCAAGACTGACACTTCGAGTTTGCTCCTCAAACAGTATTAACCCTGCCATGCTCATGGGCGTTGTCATCTTGGGTGCCCATGACAGGTCCATTGCTGGCAGTGGACAGGTGAAAATCTCCCTCCAGCCCACTTCTGGCTCTGCCCCCACTTGCCAAGGGGAGGGTCCATCAGAACACAGCCTTTCCCATGGTATGTGGTCTCTGCTTGACCACACTAGAACTCTTAGGTAAAAATTAGCCTTTCCCTTTTTATAGAACATTAAAAAGTGATCATGCCACCTGTGGATAGAATCTCCTCTTCCTTGCTGTGTTGCTCCACCCAGATCATGCAGACAGCACCAGGCCAGGGCAGGTGGGTGGGTGTGGGCAGGAGTGGTGTCCAGGATTGGGAGAAGGGCGGGGAGACTCTCTGGCAGGGTTGCTCTCTGCAGTTGACCTTGTCCAGGACGGGATGAAGGGCATTTTCCAGCCTCCATGTTCTGGGTAGGCTACATCCAGGCATGAACTACATTCTGCTGGGGCCAGCCCTGGCTTTGATTTACCTGTGGCCCCAAATCTAGGGCTTTGGGGCTCCCAGGGGCTTCAGGCTGCCAGTGGGGCTCCATGCACAGTTGCAGGGCATTCCAGAGGAAGAATATTGCCTGGCTTCCCTGTCCCCTCTAGGTAATTGTTTCCTTGGTCCTCTCCTTCAACTCCATGCTCAGTCTCTTGGGCCCCCACACCCTTGCAGGCCCCCCATGTGGGCCCCTAGATCCTATCACCCACCTTCGCTTTCCCCTTCCACGATGGCATCTGGTGGTCAGCTTGTTGATGTCTCCTAGCATGAGGCCTCCACAGTTCTCAGCCTGGCCAAGCCCTTGGATGACCCACTGGATCTGGCCTTTCCAGATGTTGCCCTGTGGACATGCCTTGGCACCCTGTCTTCTCTGTGCAGGAGGTCCTGGAGTAAGCCTGCCTCCCTGGCAATGTGCAGAGTATCGTGTGTCTGCTTCACGGAGCCCCTGCAAAGGGCGGCAACGAGCCAGGGCTTGGCCACAGGATCTGCAGGCTCAGAGCTCACTGGGGATAGCCCAGACCTCAACTCCTCTTTTTTTTTTGGTCTCTTCAGGGTCCCCATTCCTCAGTGCCCAGGGCCTCAAGGTTTTGAATAATCCCATGCCTGCCAAGCAGTGGGGGTGCTGGCGGAGAGAGTTGGCTTGCTGTTTACAAACTGCTGGTGTCCTGGGTCTCTCTGCTGGACATCCCAGCATCTCTGAGTTACAGATCGCCATGTGCTGCCCCGCATGGTTGGACTGCTTCCGTGTCTGCTAGCTGTCCTGTTCCTGTGCCCTGTTCCCTCGGATGCCAGTGAGTCATAGTGGCATCGCAATGGCCTATGCTTATTCTCAGCAATAATACCTAGGGAGTGGCCATGAGTCCTCCTGTCCTGGTTTCTTGCCCTCCGCATGGGTCTCCCGGAGAGGCAGCCGCTGAGTGGGTCAGTTCGTGAGAACCTGTATTTATGGAGCTCTGGGCTGTGCAGATGTCTTCGCAGGGGATGCAGAGGCCCCCCGCTGGAGGAGCTAGGGGTAAGGCAAGGAGCTCACCTGCCACCCTCAGGCCACCCTTACCTGGAGGAGCTGCAGGTCTTGGCTCTGAGGCAGGCGGGACTGTCCCCCAACTGCGGCAACTCCTCAGCAGGACACACGACTGGTTTGTGCACCCTTTGCCTGCTCTGTCTCCATTAGTGTCTCTGTCTTCTTTTCACATCCGTGCACATAAAATATACCGGTGTTTGTGTTCCAGGACTGGCTCTGACACATGTCTGTCTTTTTCTGTTTTGGAACCCCTTCCCCAGGGCTGCCGGGAGCCAGGCCCTTCACACCCCGGCATCACCCTATCCTGAACCCACAGGGCTGCTGGGTGGGGCCGCCCTGTGGGGAGGGCAGGTGGCACTACCAGCCAGTCCTTTTCACTGTCTTTGCTCTGACCCTCTCTGGAAACCTGAATTCTCCACCCAACCCCTGCCTGCCCACCAGGAGCATAATCTGGTCCAGGCCTTACTTTGGTCCCAGGATACAGGGCAGATGGGGAGTCCTGGGTGTATCCAGAGTGGCTACAGGTTGGCTGTTTCTGCCCATGAGATGAGCTCCTCTCGAACATGCCAGCCATGACCTGGGAAGTCTCGGGGTGGGAAGGCACAAGGGAGGAGGCGGAGGATGCCTCAAAGAGCCAGAAGGCCAGACTCCCTACTTTCCATTGTGCTAACGGTCACACTTTGAAGACAGAATTCTGCACTCTCCTGGCAGCGCTGCCTTCCCAGAGATGTGCCTTTGCAGGGAGCAGTCCCTCCCTCCTTCGTGTCCCTCTGCTCTATCTAGCGGCCTTTGTCCCTTCCTCCCACGATTCTCCTGACCACTTCCCTACTTCCAGGAAGAGGGTGGAGGGTTCAGAATTTGCTCAGTTCAACTAAATACCCATGGCTTGACCCCTCCCACTCCAGCCCCCTCCCCTGCCATAGCTAGGCTGTAGCACCCTGGCTGGTTGTCTGGATAGAGTAGGCAGTGTGCTTTCTGAATCACCGAGACGGCTCTTGACCTCCCCTACTCACCTGAAGCTATTTATTTCTTTGACTGAAAGCTTTCACCCTTACAAAAATGAGCAAGTATAAAGCCCCAGCAGTCCTTGACATGTTAGTGCAAATAAATCTATAAGGCTATTCCTTATAGCAGGTTTCTATGGGAAGAAAGAGGCAAACATAATGAAACGGTCTACGTTATGGAACTCCAGAGAAGAGGCATGAGGTGGGGCTCAGAACAAGAAGACTGAGAGCATTCAAAACCCTTCTTTAAAAAAAATTTTTAATTGATTTCCGAGAGGAAGAGAGAGGGGAGAGAGAGATAGAAACATCAATGATGAGAGAGAATCATCAATCGGCTGCCTCCTGCACGCCCCTCACTGGGGACCAAGCCCACAACCCAGGCAAGTGCCCTGACCGGAAATCAACCATTAACTTCTGGTTCATGGATTGACACTCAACCACTGAGCCACACAGGCTGGGCTCAAGATCCTCCTTCTGTCCTCTGCTCAGCTGGTGCTTTCCTTTCTTGATACTTTCCTTCCTTACTCCCTTCACCCAATCCATGGGGACCTTCTGACAACACTACATTGAGAGAAGTTCTCTAGGAAAGCTAAGGTCAAGGCCCTTGGCTGCATCTTATGAAATCTGCCCAAGCTTTGCAAAAGCCTGATGCCTAATTAATAACAGTGAATGAATGACCACAACCTTGCCTTGCCTGCTGGGGGTGCCTATCTCAGAAGGGTGTATTGGCTGTACAGCCCCCTAATGCAATCCAGGGACGGCTGTTTGGTGGGCAGGGAAACAGGTCCAGCAAAAGTGACCAACTCATCATACTACAGGTTAGAGGGACCGGGCTTAATTTTAATAACAGCTGCACTTCCTACCATGATGCCTCCTACTAACGCAGCAGCCAGGCACTGCAATGAGTGGTCGAAGGCATTTGCGCATTTTCTCCCATCAGAGGTGGGCACTGTTGGTTCCCTGTCCCACAGAGGAGGTCTGGTGGCAACCGGTCTGCACCCCTGACTTACCGCATCACTCTGTTTCAACGTAAGCAGTAGACACTTATGGGAGGATTTGTGATGAGTCAGGGCACTCTGTTGTATTTTGATGAGATTATGAATGTTAGAGGCCAAATGCTATTTGCAGAGAAAAATTATTGTTTGAGAGAGGGAGAGTTGGGGTTATAAGGAAGAAGGTATGGGAGGCCATCTTAGCCAGGACTTGACCCAATTGCCACAAGGATCCATCCCTGTGAAGTTTTGGCCTCTTGAAACCCTGGGCTTAGAGTTGAAACTTGTCCCTCCTACAAATGTTTTGTTTATGCCCTGGGCCTTTCCCCTTTGATCCTGTTTCTATTACTTGAGGTTAAGACTGGGCCCCTTAACTATAGGTATTCTCAGAGGATTTGAAAGTACCAAATGAAAACTTTTTCCTTCTGAAAACTCAGATGGATCTGAGAATTGATGTGGTTAGTTCTTCAACTTCTGATTGGACACCGCAGCTGGGGTGTGTACAGCTAGTCAGGGAGAAAGATGTTGCATCACTACAGTGTTAATAGTCCTCCGAAGGAAAAGCCTCCAACAGAGGAACCCGACTGGTCTACAGGGACGCCACCCCAGGAGGTGCCTAAACAGGTATAGTGCAAAGCACAGCCAACACATAGTGGGTGCTCTAAGGAACTCGTGATCAATGAAGTCCTCTCGAGAGTCAACCTCAGTAAGCTTACCCTAAAGGCTGGGTAGAATGTTCCAGAGCACCAAGGCTCCTTTGGCACCTGAAGCTAGGAATCCTGTTTGGACAACCTCTCTACCATATCTTGCTCACCACTGTAGAGCAACTCACTGTCCTCTCTTCTCTTTCCAAACCACTAGTCTCTGCAGAACCCCGCCAGCACCCCAGCTTCACTCTTAGAGCCTTTGGACCTTGGCCAAAGACCCAGCTCCACTGATTTGTCCATAGCTTCACTCTGGTGATACCGTTTCTTGGTGTGGGAAACGCTGTCCTTTGAGTGCCAAGCAGTGCGGAGAAGAAGGAGCCACTGGTGGTCTGGTCCGGCTCCTTGCCTCTGTTACAATCACACCTTCCAAACAGGGAGTTCTCTGGTTTATAAAGGTCCATCCATGAGGAAGGTTCCTGAGAATGACGTGTCTTAGTTTGAATGGAGGGCTGTATTCATTTTCTAGGGCTACTTTAATGAAGTGCCACAAATGGGGTGGCTTAAAACAGGGTGAGAGAAATGTGTTCACTCACAGTTCTGGAAGTCAGAAGCCTGACATCAAGTGTCAGCAGGAGGCTCCGGAGGCGCTAGGGGAGAACCGTTCTCTGCCTCTTTCCACATCTGGCGGCTGTGACACTTCTTGGTTTCCTCGGCTTGTGGCAGCATCACTCCAAGTTCTGCCTCCAGGGCCTCACAGTCTCCTCCTCTGCCGTCTCTGTCTTCACTTCTGCCTCTTCCTAATCCAATCCATTATCACTGGATTTAAGGCTCACCTACACAATCCAGGACGATCTCATCTCAAGATCCTGCATTTAATTACACCTGCAAAGAACTTTTTTCCAAATAAAGTCTCTTCCAGGGATTTTGATGTGGACATATCTTTTGAGAGGCCACCGTTCAACCCTCCATGGGGGTTAAGGAGGGAGATTCCTGTGGAAGCCCTTGCATCCTGTACCCATTTAGGAATTCACTAAGGGTGAGAACTGGAACTACCGTGTGGTGTGACTCGAGAGAGAACTCAAGGGCTTAGGTTGAGGATGGAGCTTTCCATTCTAAGATGCCTCCTGTGGCTGCTGTGATTTTTCTGTTCAGATGTAGATCTGACCATTTCACGCCCCCTCCAGGTGCTTTAATGAGTTCCCATTACCTTTAGGATCAAGCTCACCACCTTAGCGAGGTTTACACAGCCCTTTGCGGTTTGGCCTCATTTCTCGCCTCCCTCTCAGTCCCACGCGATCCAGGGAAAATGACTTGTTTCCCCACCAGCTCTCTGCTCACTGCCCCTGGGCCAGCAGCCTCTGTGTTCCTGTCCCAGGAACACTCTGACTCCTTCTCTTAGCCCAACTAGAGACTGAGGAGCTCACTCACAGCCAGCAACACTGGCTGTCTGTTTACTTCCAGCTCTCCCTGGCCCCAGCTCTCAATTTAGTTCAGCAAACTCAGGATGGGAGCTGTCTCCCTGGAAGCTCTCCATGTGACAGCCCGCTAGCAGCAGGAGCTAAGTTCTTCCAGTGCAGTCGATGCAGCAGACTTTCATTTGCCCATGCACCTGCCGTGCACCGGAACCTGCGCTAGGCTTGTGGGACTACGGGGAACAAGGCAGACCCAGTCTCTGCCCTCCCTTCCCCTGAAATACAGGGTGCCAAGAAATGTGATGAGCTGGGTTAGAGAAAGAAGAATTAACTTGATTTAGGGGGGTCAGGAAATATTTCTATGTCTGGTATAGCCGGGCGGGGGCGGGGAGGGCCGTGGGAGGGAAGGTGAAGAGCAAGCCTCCAGGTAGAAAGGACAACACACACAAAGGCGGGGAACCCACCCATGGGTCTGCAGAAGCCGCCAGGGGTGAGTGATGGAGTCCATGAGGAGCCAGGCCTGGGTCATAAAACGTCTGTAAAGCAAGGCAGGGAGAGACAGATGATGAACAAGCAGAAAATAACAGGCTGTATCGCCTGAGAGCAGAGTGGTATGTAAGTGAGCATGGAGCTCATTAGATTGGGTAGCCCTATGAACCAGGAGGTCACGGTTCGATATCCAGTCAGGTTACCTGCCTGGGTTGCGGGCTCGATCCCCAGTGTGGGAGTGCAGGAGGCACCCAATTCTCTCTCATCATCGATGTTTCCATCTCTCTTTCCTTCTCCCTTCCTCTTTGAAATCAATAAAAACATATATATATATATATTTTTTTTTTTAAATCGCACTCAGCGTCTAGCTGAAAGGGAGTCTGAGAAATGCAGTTTTACTTATTTATTTTTAAAGGTCTTTGGCAAGAGAGGATAGTTGGGCTGAATCCTGGAAATGAGTGGATCGGCCATGTGAAGATGGGGAAAGACTACTCCATGTAGAAGGGACCACTAGGGCAAAAGCCCAAAGATGGATGGGGTTTGGGTAGTTTGAGGAATGATAAAAGGTTGGTGTGGCCAGAGCCTGGTGAGAAAGCAGGTGAGGAACGCAGCATGCGGGTGGGAGAGGCGGGCAGGGGTCAGTGTGTAGGGCTCTGGAGGCCTGGGTTTGGGAAGGGAACTGGGTGGATAGATGGATAGGAGAGATTTTCAAAAGGAGAATTGGGGCGGGTGGGGGGGGGGCGCCAGCCCAGCCCCTTCCAGGGAACCCCTCCTGAGGGGCAAGACCAGGTAGGGGGAGTTGGTAGGCAGAGTCTGAGGTCCCTTGTGCCCCTGGCATCTGTCCTGTCCTCCTAGAGGCTGGGTCATGGTTTGGAGTCAGCATAACTAAAACTTGGGTCTGTTTGGTTTCTGCAAACCTTTCTCTCTTCCTGTTACATAAGACTCCTGCCCTCCGGGGCAGCTTGCACCAGGCTTTACAAACTAAGTCTCTCTCTCTCTCTCTCTCTCTCTCTCTCTCTCATCTCTCTCTCTCTCTCTCTCTCTCTGTCTCTCTCTCTCTCTCTCTCTCTCTCTCTCTCTTTCTCTCTTACACACACATACACGCACACACACACATACACACACACACACACACACACACACACACACACACACACACATCTTTGTAAGCTGGGCCTGCAGAGCCCCCTGAAGCTCTCTGGGAACTCTAGCCCTCATCCTACTGAGACCCTTGGAATCCCAGCTGAATTAGGACACCTCAGAGCAGGGCAGAGGAGAGGGGAACAGCACAGGTATTGAATCAGACAGACTTTCGTTCGAACCCTGCCTCTGCCACTTACTTTCTGTCTGACTTTTGACAAGACACAGAACCCCCCTGGGACTTAGCTCTGTGGATTTAGTGCAAATTGAGTAGTTTGGTGTATTTCCTGGGAGCACTTTCTAGCCTCCCCCGCCCCCGCTCCAAGGCTGAATGCAAAAGGAACTATGTTGAAAGTTTGGAGCAACCAGAGGGGGCATGAGATTCCAGGGGAGCACAGTAAACATCTTAAAGTGGACATTTCTGTTATTAAAAGTCTTGTGGGAATTGCCTTGGGGGAATTTTCACCTGCTGAGTCTGCCCACCACCCTGCCGGTGACTGGTGACCAGCTGTGCTGGAATTAAGTGGTTTCCCAGAACCCGGGACTTTCCTGGTGAAACCAGGATAAATCTGATTCAGGAGCGCTGCTCTCCTGCATGGGGTCCCCAGGAGTCCTTCAGAGGCACACAGCTCGCCCAGCCTCTCTGGGGATACAGTCAAGGACAGCAAGTGCCCGCTGCCTCCCTGGCTTGCCCAGTCTCTCCTGCTGCACCAAAGCCCAAGGTCAAGGCCCAAGGCAGAACCTGGTCTGCACCACTTCAACACCCAAGGGCAAGCTCCCTCCTTGGATCCCTTCAGAAGTGAAAGCTAAAGGGCGTTCTGTGTTATTTTGCTGACGTTCCCTCAATCTGTCCCCCAGGACGTTGGGGCTGCTGACCAGCAGGACCAGATGGCACCTTTGCAGGAATATCTCATCCCTCTGCCTTTGTGGAGGCTCCGAGCTTCCTGAGAAGCAGCTTTCCTCTCCTTCCGATGGACATGTTTGTTCAGCCCTTCTCGGTATTCACATGCTTTTTTTCCTCCCTATGACTCTGTGGAATTACTTGACACCCAATCCTGGCTTACATTTCACATCCTGGATGATAGCTGACCTTGTCTAGAAGGAGGGAGAGCCAGGTTCAAGGGAGGGAGGAGGGAAGGGCAAGACCAGGAAACAAAAGGAGCCAGACTGCTTCACATTTATGACTGTTCGCAATCATCCCCTTTCTCAGTTGTTCCAGAATGTGGCCCTCTGACTCCACGTTCCCTGGGAACTTCCTGATTGCCCAATAAAAGATGCAAACAGCTTTAAGGTCATTCATTGGACCTGACTTTGAATCCAAGTGAGTGTAACACACTCACTTGAGTGTGTTACATTACTTGTCTAAGCCTCAGTTTCTTTATCTAAAAATGGGGCTAATAATAGTCCATACCTTCGAGTGCTGTGGAGATCAGATGAGATGATGCTTATCAACAGCTTAGCATGCAGTCAATGCCAGACACTAGGAGATGTGTTCTCCTTTGTAGGTCTCAGAAGTCAAAGCTCTAGCAAGGATCCCTGGACTTGGGCCACTTATTGTTAACTAGAGGCCCGGTGCACGAAATGTGTGCACTGGGGGAAGGGGGTTTCTCAGCCCAGCCTGTACCCTCTCACAGTTGGGAGCCCTCACTCAGACATCCTTAGTGCTGCTGCAGAGGCGGGAGAGGCTCTTGCTCGCCAGCCATGAGCCCGGCTTCTGTCTGAGCAGCACTCCCCCTGTGGGAGTGCACTAACCACCAGGGGGCAGCTCCTGCACTGAGCGTCTGCCCCTGGTGGTCAGTGTGCATCATAGCGACTGGTATTTCAGCTGTTTAGTTGATTTGCATATTAGCCTTTTATTATATAGGATAGGAAAGCAAAGTAACCTCTATACATACAAGTTTTCTCACCTATAAAATGCGAATGATAGAACCTACTCTATAGGATTATTATAAAGGTTAAGTTAAAAAATATAATATGTCTAATATGCTTGGTACAGGTCCATGATTTCTTATTCCAAACCCACAGGACTTTGCTAGACTTTTTGAATTAAGAAAAAAAATTTATATGCTGTATATATGTATTATATATATGTATATAATTTTATTTGAAATAAATATATTTTTATTGATTTCAGAGAGGAAGGGAGAGGGAGAGAGAGCTAGAAACATCAATGATGAGAGAGAATCATTGATCGGCTGCCTCCTGCACATCCTCTACTGGGGATTGAGCCCACAACCCAGGCATGTATGTGCCTTTGACCAGAATCAAACCTGGGACCCTTCCGTCTGAAGGCCAATGCTCAATCCACTGAGCCAAACCAGCTAAGACATATATGCTGTATTTTGTAACTCCTGAGCCAGGTGTGAGTCAGCACCCCATAGTCAAACACATTATTATTTCTATAATATAACCTTTGAGTATCACACTAAGTGAGGTAATAAATTCTTTAAGTGGCTTTACATCTTACCTTGTGAGAAAGGCAGGGCACGTAATAAAATTCCCACTTGACAGATAACAACTAAGGATCAGGGTCATGGTCTGGTCAAGATCACATGGTCCATGATTGGCAGCACCAGGATCCCTGGGTCTCCAGGCCATCTGTCTCAGGGACTCTTCCCATCATACCACTCAGTGTGATGGTCATGACCCTGTTACAACCATTCCCTTTGCTTAATGAGCTTAGGAAAAAAAGAAGCTACTAAACAAGGAAGTTTAGTAGCTTCTTCTCATCTTCATAAGTGTATATAGGAATCTTTCTTTCCTTCCTCCCTTTTTTCTTTCTTTCTGCCTTCCTTTCTTTTTTTAATTTTTAATCCTCACCTGAGGATATTTCCCCATTGATTTTTAGAAAGAGTGGAAGACAGAGGGAAAGAAAGAGAGAAACACCAATGTGAGAGAAACACATTGATTGGTTGCCTTCTGCATGAGCCAGGATCAGGGGCCCAGGCTGGGGAGGAACCTGCAACCAAGGCACGTGCCCTTGACCGGAATTGAACCTGGGACCCTTGGATCCACACTCTGACACTCTATCCACTGAACCAATCCGGCTAGGGCTATATAGGTATATTTCTACAATCTTTTCATATTCTTCATTTCCCACTTTGGTAGGTGGTACATATTTCTCTGTATTGTAATGTAATGCAGTGTAGTGTATTGTCGTTTTTAAAAACTATAGAGTTTTCCAGAACCTTTATATGACCCAGTTAGCTTCACGATTCCCCTATTGCTGGGCATTTGCATGTTTCCAATTTTGCACTGCTCTAAAATAACGCTCAGTCACGCACTTAAACTCCGCTTTGGGGATGAGCAAGCACATTGATCCGAAAACACCTGTCCCTCGAGCTCCCGGCTGGCGGGCAGCCTTGGGGAGATGGTATTTCCAGGCACGTTGACTATATATTCCTTGTTCCCAATCAACGAATCAGTTAGGGTTTGTTGAGTGCCTCCGTGGGGAGCAGGGTGCTCTTCGGTGCTTGGAGGAGGCACGGAAGCGTAAGCCGT
Organism: Corynorhinus townsendii; assembly: GCA_026230045.1. Lineage (NCBI taxonomy): Eukaryota > Metazoa > Chordata > Mammalia > Chiroptera > Vespertilionidae > Corynorhinus > Corynorhinus townsendii. The sequence continues at coordinate 207,515,213 of JAPDVU010000001.1, read as the reverse complement.
GTCACTTACCCTTAAGAAGCTTGTGTGTCACCCGAGAGGCCTTTCCACGTCACACCAGGCCGGTGTGCACCCAGCCGGTGAGGCTTTCTAAGAGGGCGGTGCAGATGCACTAGGGGAGTAGTTAAGGTAACTGGGTTACATGAAGGGTGCGGCCGGCGTGGTGAAAGCAAGAACTTTAAATAGGTCTCTGCTGTGTCCCCTGCCTGCCAAGGGCCTGTGATGCTCAGGAGGAAGGTGCTAAAAATGACATGGTGCAAAGGGAAAACAAGGCCACGGGTTCCAGGAAGCCCTTCCTAACTCATCAACTTCCCCTGTGTTCACAGTCAGGGGGAACCGTTAAAAGTCAACGTGTGGGTGTTGTCCTGTGCGTGGAAAGGTTACCGTTCAATACCCAGGCAGGGCAGAGGCTGGGGCTGTGGGCCCGATCCCCAGTGCGGGGCACCAGGGAGGCAGCCGGTGGATGTTTCTCTTCCACATCCATGTTTCTTCCTCTCTCTCCCCCTCTCTCTCAAAGTCCATTTAAAAATCAATATAAAGCACCACTTCCCTGAATCCCCCTGTTGGGGAGGTGGGTGGGTGGGAGGGGGGCAGCTGGCGAAGGACTAGACAGCACCTGGTTGCTGGTCCTGTTTAACTTGCCTTGAAGCAAATTAGTTTACCTGCTCTGCCTCCTCCTGCCCACCCATCAACTAGGAATGAAGCCGCTCTCCTAGGACACAGGACTGGAAGGAAGGTCATTTGGAATCCTGACAAGTGCTTCAGAGGGAGCAAAACGTCGCTCAAATGGTCTGAGAGGGCCTGGGGACCACATCTCATTCACCGCCTCACCCCAACACCCAGCACCGTGTGGGTCTGGCATCATAAGCGTTTGTTGAGTGGACCAGGAGAGAACCGGCAGGTGTTACTGTGAGTCCATCAAGGGCAGAGAACTGCACATCATCCTGTCAACGCTGAGCCTAAGGAGGAGGCTGACACCTCTCCAACTCGACCCCACACCGGTCATCCCTAGAGCAGTCCCCACCCTGATCCTGCCACCCCTGAATTCACTCTAAGGAGCCCCTCATTCAGGGCAGCAAGGACCCACGCCTAAAGTTCACCCCCCATGACGGAGCAGAGGCCGGCACTGCCCTCAGCCCATCTCCTCGGGTTTCAAGGGCTGCACGACTCACTGTCACAAGAGCCTGACCAGTTCTGCTCTCAGCTCCCGCTCCTGGCTGCTGAGCAGGGAAATGTCAGGCTGTAGGGGTCAGCAGCCAACAGCAGCTCCCTGGCCAGCTGAGGACGCCTGGCACTGGAGAGCAGCCATGCCCTTCCCAACACCAGCTGGAGTCTCAGACGTTCCATCCTGGTGCAGCCAGCTTGTTGCTCCTGGGCATTTGGTACCCACAACAGAGACCACTGGCCAGCCTGTGCTAAGGAGCCAGGTCGGAGTGGCTCACACCTGGCCCACTCGCTGGACTTTCCCAGGGAGTTTTCCTGTATTTCTTAGGTCAATGTCATCCTTCTCCTTGTAATACCTTAGAGGACAAGACAGGCTGTGAGGTCTGCAGCCATGGGGCTATGAAAACTGGTCGTTTTCCAAAGTCTGATTTCTTTGCTTTCATGCATTGCTCTGTTTATTCTCTGTCTTCACTACCGAAATGTAAGGTCCAGAGGGCAGGAAACGTGTCTAACTCATCCCAGTGCTGAGAACTGTGCCTTAAGCAAAGCAGGTGCTTAATTAGTATTTGTGAATGAGTGAATGAATAAATGAACCCACAAATGAACTCTTTTGCAATGTTTATTATATACAAGTGATAATTATCCTATATAATAAAGAGGGAATATGCAAATTGACCATCACTCCACCACAAAGACGGTAGCGCCCACAGTGGAGGTGGCGGGGGGGGGGTTCCATAAACACAAGATGGCTGTGCCCACAGCAGAGGCAGGGTTTCCTTAACACAAGATGGCTGCACCCACAGCAGAGGCTGAGTTCCTATAACAAGCTTTAACGAACAATCAGCAGGGACCTGAGGCTTTCCCCCCCAACCCCGCCCAGCCACCGTGGGGTTTGACGGGGGACCTCAGGCCACACCCCCACCCTGGCACCAGGCTGGGGGACCTGAGGCTGTGCCCCCCACCCGGTGGGGCTTTACAAGGGAAGGACTGGCTGGGTCTGGATCTAGCCCAATGATGGGGGGCTGGCCGGGTCTGGGTCTCATGCGATTTTGAGGTGCACATGGGTGGGCGATGACTTGACTCTGGGTCCCGTGGTGTGCCCCAGACTCTGGCAGGAGGAAGATTTTCATATACATTTTACTATTTTTTTTTTCATCTCTGACACTTCTATTACAGAGAAAGGGCAAATAGCAATATTAAAATATTTCCTCTAATTAATCCCCTTTTAATATGCACGAATTTTGTGCACTGGGCAATTAGTTATAAATAATTTATAAGTGACTTTAAAAGGAGGTAGTATTTCCATAGTCCATAAGGAGTAATAACATATACAGTGACCTGCTTTATTCCTTGACTATTCATTCATTTTTTTCATTCAACCTTGTGTCTGACCTGTGGTCACATAATGTGCATGTCAGAGCTAAAAAATAGGAGTCCGAAGTTCTACAAGCATCTGTGATGGGGGCATCTGACCCAGTCAGAGGTCAGCGGAAGCTACCTGGGGAAATAACGTGTGAGCCAAGATGCGAAAGAAGGAAGTCCTTTACTGAAGCCTATGTGGGGACGGAAGAATGCTTCCGGAAGAGGTGATGGCATGTGAAGGGCCTGGTGATGGGAGGGAGTGTGCATGGAGGAGAGAATGGCGGGGGTGGGAGGGCAGCCAGTAAGTGAGGAGGGCTGTGGGGACGGGTCAGCCCCCTTGGTGAGGCCAGAGCAGCATCAGATGCCGGCAGCATCCAGATGTGCTTAGTTGATGCCCTGGGCCAGGAGAGATGTCACCTCCTCCAGGAGCCTGTTCCCAACCCCTCCGCCTCGGTTAGGGCTCCTCCCCTGTGTTCCCATGGAAGTCAGCTGCCCCTTATCATTTAACTTACAAAAGTCTATTTTAATATTCTGTTTTCTTACTTTTTTCTCTCCCTGTCTCTCCATTTGTGAGCTGCTCAAGGGAAGGGACCTTGCCTAGTCCTCCTAGGCCACCAGTGCCTCACAGAGTTCCTGGAACATAGCAGGTACCCAATTAGTGCTTATGAATGAATGTATGAATGAATGAAGGAAGTCCCCTCAGACCAGGAATGCATTGGACCATGTTTGGCTTTCTAGTCAGGAAGCCCCCGCTGAGCTCTGCTGCAAACAGGAGCGTGTGGATGGGAGACCCCGCTGCCTTTTGGAGGAGAAGGGATCCAGAGGGCTAGAAAAAAGGAAGTCAGGGAATGCTGTGCAGTTAGAGCCGCGTTAAGGAAGAAGGGCTTCACAGGGCATCTTTCAAAGGAAGGAGGGATGACAGTTTCAAGGAGGATTTGTTTACCAGACGCTTAAAACGAATTTCGACAGGTGAAGGTACAGGCGCTTATAAGGATGAATGAGAACGTCGGCTGGGTATGCAACAGCCTCTTGTGCATTACGCATCAAGCCCTGTTTTTTAAATTAATTAATTAATTAATTAATTAATTAATTAATTTATTTATTTATTTATTTATTTATTTATTTATTTATTTTTAAGTTTAAAACCAAACACACTTCCATTTAGTGCCAGGCATTTAAACAGGAACCTGAAGTAGAATGCATTGACTCATAGTATTAAACACAAAGTAAAACAATGATCTTAGCTCGAGCTGTCTGGTTTGGTGGTCTGGCAGAATGTCACACACAAGCTCAGTCACTACAATGGTTTCTGGCTGCGGAACATGGGCTGTCACTTCTAGCATAGCAGAATCATGTTAGGGGGAATGGAAAGAGTGAGCACCACTTCTTATGTTCTCCCTCAGAATGCCCGTCTCCATACATCTGTCCCTGTGTTGGATACAGCAGAAATCACCCACCAATCAGCCCAGAGAGAACCAACAGGGAGGGGCCAGACACTGTTCTCCAACTACAGCCAGACTCCCTTCCACAGCAGTAACTGGCTCTAGACTGGACTCCTCTATAGAACCAAGCTCTGGCAGTGGCAGCTGGAGAGGGTAAAAGGACCTCCTGCCGAATGAAGGAAATTGGGTGAATAGATGGGTGAGCTGCAGGGGTCACTTGCAAATGGACCAGGAGTGACAAGGAAACAACTCATTCAGGCAGATGTTTTTGATATCTGGCTCCCTGTAGCACGAGAGGAAGCCATCTCCCAGTGGGAGAGTCTTGGGGTGGGAGGCCATATTCTCACTACTGAGTCTAGGAGCCAGGGCTGCTAGACTCCTGGGTCCCTCTTCTCTCAGCCACCCCCTCTACTCTGCACTCTCACTCCTTGTGCTTCTTCTTGTGCTTCTTCTTCTTCTTTTTCTTCTTTGACGCCTTGCTGTCCTTTGATGTGTGCCTTGCCTTCTTGCCTGTATCACTCTCAGAGTCTGAGCTGTCAGAGTCAGATGACTTCTTGTCTCTATGTTTCTTTTTCTTCTTTTCCTTCTTTCTTTTCCTAGAATTCTTCGTAGGGTCAGCCTTATCAAAATCTGCTGCCTTTGCCTCTACCTTCTCCTCATCCTCATCAGGTATCAGAGAGTATTTGGTCCCACCCGGTTGCATGAAACAATCCTTTGCAAAGTGGCCTTTACAGCCACACTTCTTACAGGTAGTGTTCAGGACAGCCTCAAGGGTGATTTTCTGCCCAGTGTAATCCTGGAAGGACCACCTCTGCCTCTCTTCTTGCTCAATGATAACGTTGTTGGGGTCGAGGTCCTTCCCAGTCCCTTGGTTGACAACTTTCATGGAGAGAGATACTTTTATCCTATCATTTTTCATCTCTCGGCGAATAAGCTTCACCCATACTTTGTCTCCAACATCTACTATCTCAGAAGGCTTATCCACACGACAGGATGACATGTGAGTTCGATGGACCAGACCTTGCTTCCGACAGCCTGGGATTTTGATAAAGGCTCCATAGTCTGTCACCATAGCAACCTCTCCTTGGAAAATAGTGTAGAGAGCAGGCAAGTTCTCCATGGTCTCGGGTCTTCCTGAATTCATCCTTAATGTTCTATGGCTCCTCCATATCTCTTCTGCTAAAGCTAATTCAAGTGTATCGGCGTCTGCTCCCGTCTCCGCCAAGCCCTTGTTTTAAATGCTTTACAAGTATTAAACCATTTAAGTCCTCATAACAATTGCATGAAGCATTTAACTATGGCTGTGCCTATTTTACAGGGGAGGAAACTGAGGAGCAGGGAGGTTAAGTACCCACCCACCCCCATTCCCAGGACCGAGCAGCCAGGAAGTGACAGAGCCAGGCTCAGGAAGCCAGTCTCTTACCCGCTACCCCCGTGCTGCCCTCCAGCTATCTCTTAAAAGATCTTCCTGAGAGGGAGAGCATCTGGGGGACACATTTTGCAGATGAGAAAACTGAGGCTCAAAGAGCTTAACTTGCCACAGATCAGCCAGCTGGTAAGTGGCAGAGCCAGGATCCATGAAAATAACAGCCCTCACTGCCTCCTGCGTCCCCCGGATGCTCTCTGCTGAGCTCTGAACCTGGTATTTTCTATGCCACTCCCTCTGCAGCTCAGGAACCTCGGCCAAGGCCTGGCAGATGGCGTGTACATTTCCAACACGGCAGCCCCTTCTCTACTCCCCATCTCGCCATCCCAGCTCTGAGCTGCTAACCCACAGTGACCGCGGCAGGGATACCATCTCAACCTGGCCTGGGATTAGGAACAACTAATTCCATCAGCAACTTTTGGGGGGTAAATAGGTGCAGCTAAAATTATTTATACACCCCTGCTGGACAGGAAGGCGACAGCCTGACCCAGGGGAAGGTGATTAAGGATTCAGCGAGTCAGCATCCCAGGCACCTGCAGGCCAGTGGGAGGCCTCCCAGGCAAGGCTTGGAGCCTCAGGCAGACCCTCTGTCTCACCACTTGGATGCCAGGATGTTTTTCCTGGGGCTGCCCAACCCTGCTCTCCCGCTCCATTCCTCAGGGGCTGCCTTTGCACGAGGGCTGACAGGCTCAGGATGCACCTGAAACGGGGGAAAGGGGAATTGGATCCAACCCAGCCTCTTTGACACAGAGCCCTACGGCCAAGCACATACCCAGGCCTGTCAGGGTCCTCTGAACAGCTTGCGAACACGGATTACTTTCACCTCGAGAACCCAACTTAAGTCCTAGCTGGTTTGGCTCAATGGATAGAGTGTCGGCCTGCAGACTGAAGGGCCCCAGGTTCGATTCCGGCCAAGGGCACATGCCTGGGTTGTGGGCTCGATCCCCAGTAGGGGGTGTGCAGGAGGCAGCTGATCAATGATTCTTTCTCATCATTGATACTTCTATCTCTCTCTCTCTCTTCTTCTCCCTTCCTCTCTAAAAATCGATAAAAAACCCATATTTTAAAAAAAAGAACCCAACTCAAAAGACATCGGACGCAGGCTTCACTACCCATTTCCCCTTCCTGCAGGTGACATGCCACTGCGGCAGTCCGTGCCTCAGTTTCCCCATGTGTGAGAATAGAAGTTTTGCAAGCTTCTAGCATACTCAGCATTGACCAAGGGAGTCCTTCTTGAGACAATAACAGGAAAAATTTCCATTTGTGGGCTGAGGAAGGCAGCAGGGTGAGGGTAGGGGCCAGGAGGAGCGTGGTTTTCGGGATCAGGCAGATCTGGGTTCAAATCCTAGATCTGCCTCTTCCTGTCTATGCGAATCTCTGGGCCTTGGAAATGATGACCAATCCAATCCACAAAACAACCCTCTGAGGGAGGTGCTATCTCTAGTCACATCTTATACTTGAGAAACTGGGGCACAGAGAGGTAAATTAACTTGCCTAAAGTCACACAGCTTGGAAGTAGCAGAGTCAGGCGAGGAAACTTAGGAGCAGAGAGGTTAAGTACACCCCCTTACTCTGGCCTGCACTCCTAATCACCACCCAACACTGCCCTGCTTCCTATGACACCTTGAGGAGCAGAATTCTGATCCTAGACCTGACAGTAACTTAGGTCACAGAGTCGCTTGAGCCTCATGTGTAAAATGAGGGGAGAAGACTCCTGACTCTGCACCAAGTAGCACTGTCTTAGCTTCTAAGATGTTTCTGAGAGTGTGTTTTCTCTGCCCATTGGCCCACAAAGTGGGGGGACAATTATCAGGAGATTGTGCCCCCTTTGCCCCACATTGCCATACCTTGCCTCCTAGCCTTGGCTTCAAGGGTAAGCAGTGAGGGGCAGTGAGAGTGTGTTTCCCAGGGTAAGCATGTCAAACTCAAAGGCTAACATGGACCAAATAAACAAGGTTTAAGTTTATGTGGGCCACAAAAAAACAAAAGCTTCAATTTTCATAGAAACATAGGTTTATTTCGATAGAGACATGCTGAACACAAAGGGCTGAAATAAATGAGTGATCGTTAACATAAAATAATAGAACATTTTAATAAAAATTAGTATTTTTTCTTGAACATTAACTTACCAGACACTGAGTAACTGCACAAATTAATAAGCATAACGCAAATAAACCTATTTTTCTTGTTCTCCGAAAGCAAAATATTTCCTGTTGCGCACACCAAACAAGTCAGTCCAAGACTAATGACAGGGCAATCGGCTGCTAAAATATTCACTGCTAGTATTAGTGGAGAGAAATGGTGCGCCTGCGTGTACGGCGCATAAGGGAAATGAATGCAACACGTTTATAGTAATCAGTCATTAGCGAATGTTGTAGTTCATAATTAATAACTAGAGGCCCAGTGCATGAAATTTGTGCACTGGTAAGGTCCCTAGCAGCTGCCGTCTGCTGGCCAGGTACGCCCTCCCTTCCCCTGGCTGCCTGCCAGTTGGGGCCTCCCTTCCTTCCCCCTGCTGGCCAACCCCGCCCCCTGGTCGAACTCCTGGACAACTCCTGGTGAAGAGGACAATTTGCCTACTGCACTTCTATTATATCGGATTATGTATAATAAGATTTTGTAAAAATTAAGTTACAAAATTGTTATTAAAACATTTCTTACATACTGTTATATTGGCTGGGCGGCAAAAATATTCGTTGTGGGCCGCATGTGCCCGTGGACTGCGAGTTTGACATGCTTGTCCCAGGGTTTCCCACACATCCTCCTCTGAATCTCCAGAGTGCCACGAGGGCAGTGTCTGCCTTCTGGACAGTGCGGACCAGGCTGATGGGTCGTATCCTTCCCCGCATTAGAGTTTCCTTGGCCTCTTGGTTGCACTGGGACCAGTTTAAAGTAATTCTGAGACTCTTGGTATTGGAGGGGCAAGTGTGGCTAACCAGGACACCAGAATCTCACCGTCAGTAGCTCTAACTAAGATGGCTGGTGTGCCCTCCGACAGCCAGCTCAGCCCCTCCAAGAGAGCCTGAGCCCTCCCTGGCTGGCCAGACAGTTAGGAGTTCTTTCTGGAGTTGGGCTGCAACCTGACTCCCCGTCAGGTCCACCTTCTGGGCCCAGTGGGCCCATGTGCAGGAGCGCGGGGTCCCTCTCCTGGGACAGTCCTCTGCCAAGTTGAAGAGAGTCCCTGCCAAGTCTTCTATTTTCTAGATTAAATATCCTCCACTTCTTTCAGTTTTGCCTCTTAGGCAAGAGTCCTTCGAGGCTTCTTCCTCGCCTCCCCACTCCCTCTCTTCCCAATTTGTTCTAATGGATTTGTCAGGAATCCTGACTCAGGGCCCCTTTCAAAATACAATGTGCCAGCGCTCAGTAGGCCAGCACTATTGTTTATTGTCTCCCTGTGTCATGCTCTCCTCTTCTTCCTCCAGCTCTCCAGGTCTCCTTCTGGAAACCGCACCCCAAAAACTTCATCCTTGTGGCCCTTGTAGGGGTTGCCACATCCACCTATGATTCAGCCCTCAAGGAGAGTTGATTGGTCAAGATGTTGGCAAGTGTTAGTGGCTTAATCGAATAAAGATGTATTACTTTCTCATGCAAGGTTTAATGGCATTGGGTACTTCTTCCGGGAAGCTCTCCTCCAATGGGTGAACTCAGGGATCTAAGAACCTTCTATCCTGAGGCTCCGTCCTCAAAGGACGCATTTCACTTGGAGCTGTGAGGAAGGGGGAGAGGGGAGGGAGGGCTGGGGAGGGCCTGGAGAAGGCCGCCCGCTCTGAATGGCTGCTGAAGTGATGCACATTCCTTCCACCCACATCCCCAGTCAGATTTCAGTCTATAGCTTCACGTAACCACCTGGCGGGGAGGCTGGGAGATGGAGATGTCATCTTCCTGTGGTGAACAGTAGCAAACTAGCAACAGGGACCTTGTAGCCGCCATGGTTTTTGCCACGTACAGCAAGCTGGTCTAATGGAGGGGAGCAAATATAGGCAGAAGAGGGGAGAAGTGGAGAGAAAGTCCCTGATGAGACTGTATCTGAGGCTCACCCGCCTTCCCTGGGACTTGGCTGTGAGATGCCAAACGTATATTCCTCCTGAAATGAGCTAATTTTGCATTAGTTTTGGTCACTGACATCTAAAGGAGACTGGTATAAGGCAATCATTGTCTTAACATTATAATGTTATTAACAGACTAAATAATCACAAATTAAAAAAAACACACAAAAACCTTTCACTTCAAATCTTCCCATCTGGACTTCCTTGTCTAGTTCAGGGGTCAGGCAGATGGCGAATATTTTAGACTCCGTGGACCACACAGTCCCTGTCTGCTGTAGCATGAAAGGCAACTCAGACAGTCCATAAACAATGGGCATGGCTGTCCCAGGGAAACCTAGTTGCACTGCAGGCTAGACCTAGCACGCAGGCCTTGGTTTGCAAACTCCTGGTCTAGTTGGTCTTTTTTTGATCTGAGCTTGGGATTTTCAAGTCTCCCTATTAAACAGAATCTTGTTAGGGTCAACTCATCTTTCAAGTCAGCAAGCGTATTTTTTAAAATATATTTTTACTGATTTCAAAGAGGAAGGGAGAGAGAGAAAGATAGAAACATCAATGATGAGAGAGAATCATGGATCGGCTGCCCCCTGCATACCCACTACTGGGGGTGGGGTTGGGGGTGGAGATCAAGCCCGCAACCCCAGGCATGTGCCCTTGGCCCTAATAGAACCTGGGACCCTTTAGTCTGCCGGCGGACGCTCTATCCACTGAGCCAAACCAGCTAGGGCAGCGGGCGTATTTTTGAACCCTGATTCTACGATCCAGCAGAGCAGCTCTGTGTCCTGTGCATATCGCGTGAGCTTTCAACGTCTTAATGGTCCTTCAGACTCTCAGGCCCCGGAAACTGCGGTGGCCGGTGACTGTGCTCCCCCTCCTGGGAGAGGACACGGTCAGAGAGAAGCCAGGGCCACAAAGGGTGGGATGCTTGACAGGGCACCCTTTGGACCACACGGAGCTCGGCCTCTGTTGACACAGGGCCAGCTTTCTCTCTCTTCTCTCTCTCTCTCTCTCTCTCTCTCTCTCTCTCTCTCTATCTCTCTCTCTCTCTCTCTCTGTTTCTCTCACTTCGTGGAGGGCCTCTGGAGGAGCAGGCGTAATCTGAAGGCTGTTTGCTTCTCTGAAGAACTCTTTTCTCAACACTCACTATTCGATGTGACCATCGAATAATTACCATCTACTCTTCTGCTGTGTCCTCCAACAACCTGGGCCCCCTCCCTGAGTCCGAGCCATGGAATCCCCCTCTGAGGGCTGAGTGGACCTTGGCGTCATCCATCTAATCCAGCGCCTCTCTTTTTACAGAGGAGAAAACTGAGGCGAGGTGGGACCAACTTGCCCAAAGGCCCGGAGGGCATCTGAGGGAGAGCCAGCCTGGAACCCAGGGTCCTGCTGCTGCTTCCGTGTCCTTCCCGAGGGCCCCGCCTCCTGTGAGATTCCAGGCCACCAGGTCCCCGGAGCCCTGCTACTCCAGTCCCATGAGTGACAGGCAGGACAGGGACGGGCGCAGCTTGTGTATCTGGGCCTCCTCGCCTGCCAATAAAGTGAACAGGAGATCTGGTTTTTCCTGGGAAACCCCTTTTTGGTGTGTGGACTGTTTATCATAGGCTTGGCTTTAAAGCCATAGCCCATGTCAACTGTGAAGGGTGTGAGCTCTTGGCAATGTGTCTCTCTTCAACGCGTGTTTCCTTGTGAACTGCCATTCCTATATGCATTTTTTTCCTGACATAAACACGTCAGTTCTCCAAGGGGAGAGAGAGGGCCTCCTCTCCTTGCCTGCACCATGCCTCCATCACCAACTAGGTGTCCCACCATTCAGTTCAATTCCATTCTGACACGAGCTACTTGGGGTTAGCATCAGATCCCACCAGTTAAAGGACTCAGTGCTACAAGGCTGACCTCTCTGTAGATGCCAACTGCAGGTCCGGGTCCCAGATGACCCTTACTTCTGCCTGACCAATTACAAACAGGGGGTTCCCACAACCCCCCACCTCAAATTCGAGAATTCACTGGAACGGTTCACAGAACTCAGGGGAGTGCTCTACTATGATTACCGCTTTATTATAAAGGATGCAGCTCAGGGAACAGCCCAATGGAAAAGACGGCATGGGCGAAATGGGCAGGGGTGGGGGGTGGGGAGAGGGAGGAGCTTCCATGCCCTCTCTGGGTGTGTCACCCTCCTAGCACCTTGATGGGTTCACCACCCTGGAAATTCTCCAGATCTCCTTTTCCAGAGTTTTTGTAACTCAATTTCCAGTTGCCTCCCCTCCCTAAAAGGGTGGGAGATGGGCCTGAATTTCCCACCCTCTGGTAGTGTGTTTGGTCTTTCTGGAGATCAGCCCCCATCCTGAAGCTATGGTCAGGATCACCTCATTAGCATAACTCTGGTGTGTTCAAAGGGGCTTGTTATGAATAGCAAAGTACTCAGGTGTCAAATTATAATCTTGTGCACCTGAAAATCATATAACGTTATTGACAATGTACCCCCAATAAATTTAAAAATTAATAAATAAATGGAAGACACTCTTGTCAAGGAAAGCCCAAGGGTTTTAGGAGTCTGTACTAGCAATAGAACCCGTGGCCTCTTGGTGCACAGGGTGACATGCAATCCACTAAGCCACATCCCAGGCTTTTTTTTTTCTTTCTCTTTGTTAATGATCATCCAAGGATATTTTTTCCATTGGCTTTTTAGAGAGTGTAAGGGAAGGAGGTGTGTGTGGGGGGGTGTGGGGGAGGAGTCAGAGAGAGGGGGGGGGGAGATAGAGAAAGAGAGAGAGAAACATTGATGTAAAAGAGATGCATGGATTGGTTGCCTCCCACACATGCCCTGACCAGGGCCGGGGATTGAACTTGCAGTCCAGGTAGGTGCCCTTGGCTGGGATTTGAACCCGAGACCCATTGGTGTGCGGGCCGGTGCTCTAACCACAGAGAAACACCAGCCAGGGTAGGATACTCCTTTTCTTAGTACCCATTTCCTCACTTAGGGCAAGGAGCTTGATCAGGGACACACCATTCTCACATTCCTGTTTCTGACTAGACAGGACTTCCTGCCATGCCCAGAAACCGGCCTTCCTCCCCTGGCCTGTGCCACGCCTTCTGTTTGGAATGCCCTTCTCGTCCCATCAAATTGCAGGTGTATAAAAAGGTTTTGGGGCACAGAATACTTTATGATGGCGGTAGCTCTTCTAAGACATGGTGCTCTTAATTTACATTGGGTGGGGGCCTGGAATAAATCGTTTTACTCGGTCACAGAACAAACAGAGCTGTGCATGTTGTTTCACAACTTACAGAACTCATTTAACCTAATTTTTGTTGGTTCCGTCACATTTCTGACCATCGCCAGCAAATTCTTCCCTATGGGAGGTTGGAAAGACACATGCCCACCCTCCCCTTTTCCCTGAGGCTACATTTGTGGTCAAAAATCATATCCATTTTCCCCAGCCCCGATCCAGTGCTCCCTCCTCTGTGAAGCCTTTGCAGTTCATCCCACAGCCCTGTGGACTCTGGGCTCTAGCTGCTTGTTTGCCTGCAAAAGGCTGTTTGCCAGCAAAGGCTGTACGCATCTAGTTGTTTATCTTTGCCCTGAGCAGTATCAGACAAACCATGTAGGCTCACTACATATCTAGTCCTGGACTGTAAGAGAGAGAGGTCCGCTACTGAGACAAGAGCCCGGACAGGACACAGGAGAGCTGGTAATGAAACCAAGGAGGGTGGTCCTTGCTGGTCACCCTCTTTCAAAGGAGAAGCTATTGCTATCCTGTGCCTGGTTCTGGTTTGCTCTGCCTTCTGCCCTGCTAGACCCATCCCCGTTAGAAACATACATAGTTCTATTGATAGATATAACTCAAGACTGACAGCTCCAGAAATAACCTACCTCCTTTTCAAGATCAGTGCAAGGCCATAGAGACACATGCTGGTCAACCCACTGAACCAATGGGTGGATGTTGGCTCCCAGGTAAAAAGACCCCCCAGTCCTTAAGGATGGGGCACTGGGAGTATTGGCAGGGTCATGTTATGATTTTCATAGGCCTTAGGCAGTTGTGTCCTTATGGGCCCATTACTTTATAAAAAGTATATGAAAAACTATATTTTAAGACTACCTTGGCCATGGCCAGTGTGGCTCAGTTAGTTAGGCATCCTCCTGTGTACCAAAGGGTTGTGGGTTTGATCCCTGGTCAGTGTGAGTGCAGGAGGCAACCAATTGCTGTTTCTCTCACACATTGATGTTTCTCTCTCTAAAATAAAATTTTTTAAAACATTGGCTAAAAAAAAGACTACATTGGGATAAAGACAAATTTCATCCAGCCCTGACTTATTTTTAATATATTCACTAGAGGCCCGGTGCACGAAATTCATGCATGGGGGTGGAGGGGGCTATCCCTCAGCCCAGCCTGCACCCTCTCCAATCTGGGACCCCTTGAGGGATGTCTCTCTTACAATCCAGGACTGCTGGCTCCCAACAGCTCGCCTGCCTGCCTAATTGCCCCTAACTGCTTCTGCCTGCCAGCCTGATCAACCCTTAACTACTCCCCTGCCAGCCTGATAGACACCTAACTGCTCTCCTGCTGGCCTGATTGCCCCTAACTGCTCTCCCCTGCCAGCCTGGTCACCCCCAACTGCCCTCCCCTGCAGGCCTGATTGCCCCCAACTGCCCTCCCCTGCTGGCCTGGTCCCCCCCCCCAATTGCCTCCCCCTGCAGGCCTGGTCCTCCCCAACTGCCCTCCTCTGCAGGCCTGGTTCCCCCCAACTGCCCTCCCCTGCAGGCCTGATCACCCCCAACTGCCCTCCCTTGCAAGCTTGGTCCCTCCCAACTGCCCTCCCCTGCTGGCCTGATCGCCCACAACTGCCCTCCCTTGCCAGTCATCTTGTGGTGGCCATATAGTGTCCACATGGGGGTGGTCACCTTTGACCACATGGGGGAGGCCATCTTGTGTGTTTGAGTGATGGTCAGTTTGCATATTACCTCTTTATTAAATAGGATTATAATTATAGTCTCCTGATTTTAAAAGAAATTAAAATTACAACATTTTATGGACCTCTAGAATTTTGTGGATCTGTATTAGTCTGGGTTTTCCAGAGAAACAGAACCAATAGGAGACACGTAGATATAGATATCCTATTTAATAAAGAAGGAATATGCTAATTAACCATCACTCCATCACAAAGATGGCTACACCCACAGCTGAGGCCAAGTTCCCATAAGGAGCCTTAACAAGCAATCAGCAGGGACCTGAGGCTATGCCCTCCCCCACCCGGCAGGGCTTGACAGGGGATCTCAGGCCACACATCCCTACCCAGCAGGGCTTGACAGGGGACCTCAGACTGCACCCCCTCCACCCAGCAGGGCTTGACAGGGGACCTCAGGCCACGCCTCCTGCCTTGGCACCAGGCTGGGGGACCTCAGGCCATGCTCCCCACCTGGTGGGGCTTGATGGGGACCTCAGGCTGTGACCCCCACCCCGGCGCCAGGTCAGGGGACCTAAGGCCACACCCCCCTCCAGGTGGAGCTTGATGGGGGACTTCAAGGCACGCCCCCCCATCCTGGCGCAAGGCCTGGGGACCTGAGGCTACGTCCCCTGCCTGGCGGGGCTTGACAAGGGTGGGAATGGCCGGATCTGGATCTAGCCCAATTTGGGGGTGGGCGGCCGGGTCTGGATCTCATGCGATTTTGAGGTGCATGTGGGTGGGTGGGGACTTGACTCTGGGTCCCATGGTGTGCCCCAGACTCTGGCAGGAGGAAGGTTTTCATATACATTTCACTAATTTTCTCTCATCTCTGACACTTCTATTATAGAGAAAGGGCAAATAGCAATATTAAATTATTTCCTCTAATCCCCTTTTAATGTGCACGAATTTTGTGCACTGGGCCACTAGTAGCTATATAAATATATAAAGAGATTTATCATCAGGGATTGGCCCAAGCAGTCTTGGAGGGAAGAAGTCCCCACAGTCAGCAAGCTGAAGACCCAGGAGAGCCGATGGTATAGTTCTAGTTAGAATCTAAAGGACTGAGCCCAGGGAAGGCAATGTATAAGGTCCAGTCTGAGAATGAAGGCAGGACAAGGTCAATGTCCCTGTTTGAAGACTGTCAAGGAGAGAGAACTTCCCTGTTGTGTTTTATTGAGGTTTCCAACAGGTTCGACGAGGCCCACCAACAATGAGGAGGGCCATCTGTTCTGCTGGTCTACCACTCCAGTGCCAGTCTTGTCCAGAAACACACAGACACAGCCGGAGTAATGCTTAGCCAAATACCTGGGCACCTCCTGGCCAGGTCAAGCTGGCACATAAAATTAACCCTGGCAGGAACTTAGGCACTCTGTCTAGTGAGCCTGCTGGAGAAGGCTGCCCCGAGTGCCCGGGGCCTTTTCTTGGCGTTACCACTTCATGAATGGGTCCCACAGGAGAGATGGCTCTGCACACACAGTGGTTACCTGGGCTTGCTGCCAGGGGTCTTGATCTTGGGGGCTGGCGGCCATGCATTTTAATCTCTAGTTGGGAGAAGTGTGTGTGTGTGTGTGTGTGTGTGTGTGTGTGTGTGTGTAAACAGGGCCTTGGAGGACTGACTTTTCATCTCTCTGTCACAAACCATCTCTAACCCTTATCAAACATCTCTGGTGTAGGCTGAGCCCCCAGGAGATAACGTCTGCTGAACAGAACCGGGTGATTAGAGCTTCCTCTAAGTCAGAGGAGCATGAACTTGGACCGCAGGTTGGTTTGCTTTCTTCGCAATTTGATCTTCTATTTTTAAAATGTCCTCTAAATTTTGCATTCTATACCATATTATATGCATATTTATTTTTCCCCAAAAATAGTTGCGTAAAAGCTGATGCTCCGTGTTCCCGTGGCTTCATTATTCCTGGAATATTGGCCCCCTTACTGGGAGAAAAGTGGATTAGTGAGAAGGGCCAGCTCTGAGGCTTTTTGTCAGAGGCTAATGACACTCCGACAGTTAAGATCAATATTCTGCCGTCTTCCCCACCCTCTCTTCCCTCTGCCCATTTGGTGGTGGAGAAAGGCCGAGGGAAGGGTGCCCATTCGCTCAATGTGTCAAGGCAGGAGGTGAAATAGAATCAAGGCAACACCAGGGCGAACTGGAGATCTGCCAAGTGTGTCTTCCACGCTCTAGGCAGGATCTGGGCACAGGGCAAGGTGAGAGAAACAGAGATTTCACAGCTAAGATTGTCAGTTAAACCCTACCACCTGGGTATTTAAACCGCAGATCACAGGCCGTGCAGCTGAGGCCCGTTTCATGTGACTTTACATCCATATCAAGGAGGTTTGAACTTTGAGAAGATAAACACTGACCCAGCTTCCAAAACGTCAGCTTTCCTGCTGCTTATTTTTAGTTCTTTGGGTGTGTGCAGATCGTCACCAGCGCAGGGAAGAAAATGCAGCTGCTCCCCATAATCACCTGGCTAATAAATCACGGCTGAAAGGCTGCTGGGGACAGGGTGTGCTCTGACCTTGCTGCGGAGGTAGCTGTCTCTCAGGAACAAGTGAGATGGGTGGGAGGTGGAGGTGGACAGTGCACCCTGAGAGAAGGCTCGAGTCAGGGTGGAATGAGTCAAAAAGAATGGGCTTCTCAGAATGAGGGGTGTGGTGTGTGTTTGTGTGAGTGTGTGTGTATTTGTGTGATGTGTGTGTTTGAGGGAGTGCGGTGGGGAATAAGGAAGAGGCTGGGGAAATCTAGTCATGGGTTATGAACCAGAGAAGGGAGACTCTGGTCATGATAGGGTCTATTCCAGGGGGTTAGTGGGCATCCAATGTTTTGTTTGTTTTTCCCCCTGGCAAAAACCTATTTCTTGCCCAGCCGATGTGGTTCAGTGGTTGAGTGTTGACCTATCCACCAAGAAGTCACAGTTGGATTCCGGGTCAGGTCACATGCCCAGATTGCGGGCTCAGTCCCCAATAGGGGGCCTGCAGGAGGCAACCAATCAATGATTCTCTCTCATCATTGATGTTTCTATTTCTCTCTCCCTCTTCCTTTCTCTCTGAAATCAATAAAATATATATATTTTTTAAATCCTTAAAAAAATTTTTTTAAAGATTTCTCCTTTTTTGCGTTGAAATTTTTCTTGAAATTCTTTTTTGCTTAAGCCAGTTTGGGTTTCAGTCATGGTAAGTAAAAGATCCCTAAACAGGCTATGGAAGAGCCCAGTGAAAGAACATCAGCCCGAAAGGCAGGAGACCCAGGTTCTAGTCCTGGCTCTGGCACAAGCCAGGCTGTGACATTGGGCAAGTCATTCTTCCTCCTGGACTCAATTTCCTCATTTGTAAAAAGATGAGTGGTTTTCAGATTTTGGATTTCATGAACCAGTTTAAATAATATGAAGAACCACATCATTAACAACTATCTCCAACATTTTATAAAAGAAAGAATGTTTTGCCCTAACCAGTTTGGCTCAGTGGATAGAGCATCAGCCTGCGGACTGAAGGGTCCCAGGTTTGATTCCAGTCAAGGGCATGTACGTTGGTTTCGGGCACATCCCCAGTAGGGGGTGTGCAGGAAGCGGCTGATGGGTGTTTCTCTCTCATCGATGTTTCTAACTCTCTATCCCACTCCCTTCCTCTCTGTAAAAAAAATCAATAAAATATATTTAAAAAATAAAAGAAAGAAAGAATGTTTTAACACCAAAAGTGTAGGGGACAAAATTGAACATGGAACAAATTTAGATTTAAGAAAAATCCACTAGATTGATTGCAATTTCCCCCCATATTGCCCTAGACTGAGAGGAAGCATCATCATAGACTGGCACTGCTCCGATGCCCGGAGCTTGGTGACTATTGAATTTCATGCACTCTCGGGTCCATCTTTAGGCTCTAATGTGGTAGGATCAATCTTTCAGCCCTGCACCTTTTTCCAAAATTGCCAGTCAGTGCATTGTCAGTAGCCCAGCCCTTAGCCATCCTTCCCTCCTCTGCAGGGGAGAGAAGGAAGTGTCTACCACAGTAAAGAGACATTTCCCCCTAAAGGACACATGCTAATGAAAACCTACTGTTATTACTGCTATCGCTACAGCTGCTACTAAAATCCAACAAGACCCCATTTCTGACATTATTCTAAACACTTTACATGTTTAGTATTTAAAAAGCTAATTCAAATTTCATAACACACCCCCGCCCCCATGAGAAAGGCATAATTATTATTCACAGATTGCCCAGGAGGACATTGAGGCATGGAGACAAAATAATGAAGCAACACAGTATTGAGTTCATCTTGAACTTTCCTAACTCTGCAGAGGTTAGACTAAAATGTATGTGTATGTCTAAGGCTTGGGGCATGTAGAGTGAGGCTCACTGTCCTGGATCTTGTAATCCCACCTACTTCAGGACCTGCTGCTTGTCCACTGTCCCCTGATGGATGGTCTCCTTAAGTGTCCAACAACAACACAATAGGATTAGTCACCATCTATCTTGATGGTCTGTGTGTGAGGCACTTGGCTCCCATCCTCTCGCTTTATCCTTCCTCCCATAGGAAAAGTGGCATTTCTCTTTCTTGGGTGGCCTAACTGCAGCTTAGAGAGGTGACCTGCCCAAGGTCACACAGCTGACTGAGATTTGAACTGAGGTCTTCCTAACTCTAAAGCTCCTACTTCTAACCTCATAAAGAAAGGAGGGATTAGGTCCCATTTTGCAGTCAGAAATAGAAAGTTCTCAGAGAAGGGAAGTAATAGACCCAAGCCAGGTAGGAACAGAAAACAGCATCAGGCCCAGGTCTCTGTGCTTCCGAGGTTCCTGTCCCAGTGCAGGAGCACCCCACCTTCTGGACGCTGGTCCAGAGCATCCCATCCTGAGAGCTCTTGCCAAGATGGCTCAACGTGGCCTTGGTGAGATATTGTGGGGAGGGAGTTCATAGATGGGCTGGGAAGGAGGGTACTAGGTTGGGTGCAGAAGGTCCCAAGTGCAAACTGGCTTCTTGGTGTTAGCTCTCAGCCCTGACTCTTTTTTTTTTTTTTTTTAATTTTTAAAATTTATTGATTTTAGAGAGAGAAGAAGGGAGGGAGAGAGAGAGAAACATTGATTTGTTGTTCCACCTACCTATGGATTCATTGGTTGATTCTTGTATATGCCCTGACCTGGGATCAAACACACAGCCTTGGTGTATCAGGCTCTACCCAACTGAGGTGCTCTACCCAACTGAGGTCTTAACTCACTGTGCTCAGCTTAGTTTTCCCAGCCCACAAAATGGGATTAACAGGCCTAACGGGAGAGGCTGGGAAGGAATACGAGACAATGACTTCTTTGAAGACCTTGTCCTGTTCCCATCACCCACTCCTGGTACCCCTCCCTCCTATCAGTCTTCCTCACCGACATAATTGGCACCACCCATGGTCAGGCTGCGCATGCTGGAAGTCGGAGATTCAGCCTCAATTCTTCATTCTTCCTCACTGCAGCCCATCAGCAAGTCCTCTAGGTCCAACCTCCCAAATATGTCTCAACACCCATCTCTCTCTCCACTCCATCCAGGAGTCCAAGCCTGTGTCCTCCCTCACCTACAGCCACAGTGATGCTTGAACATTTAAATCAGATCATGTCATTTGCTTAAAACCCTTCAGTGATTTCCCATTTTACTCAGACAAAAACCAAAATCCTAAACTTGGCCTGACTGGCTTGACCCCTCCCACCCCTCCAATCATCTCAGCCCATAGGACCTTGCCCTTATCCACTGAACCCCAACCCCAATGAACTTGCAGTTCCTAGAACACAAGCTCTTTTCCTCCCATGCTCATCCTGAAAAAAATACTCAGCAGTGTTCAGCATGCTGTCTGCTCAACTCTGCCTCTACCCCCAATTCAGTGCAAAAATGCCTGGTCAGTAAAATATCCTGGTGAAAGGATTACACCGCCCAGGGCAGCTCTAACACCAGAAAGGATGATAACAGTTATCACCTGGGAACTGGGGGTCCAAGGTGAGAAAAGGGAGAAGGCCACATCCAGGCAGGTATGGCTTGAGGCTGGAATCCTGGAGTTTTTTTGTAAGTTCTTGTTAACTCTTCGAGTGACCTTCCTGGGAGTTTGACAAATATATGAAAACCTGTATGACTATGATGAATTTCTAAAACCATCTGTAGAACAAGATGCAACATGATGAACACCCATGACTTTACTCTCTCCTGTTGTGGCCCAGGCCGTGGCTCTGCAGTCATTGTTATTCCCTCCTAAGCTCTGTGCATGCCCAGGGTCTGTCGCTGGAAACACAGTGTAGTCCTCCAAACGTTCCCACCGTCTGCAGTTTGCTGAGTCTAGTGGCTCTCGGACGCCACTGAAATCCCGAGTCAGCCTGATAAGATCATGAGCCACTTGATAAGGTTCTGATCTTCCAGGTCTGAAGCACGGCCCAGGAATCTGCATTTCTACAAGTTTCCCGGCTGATTCCCAGGCAGAGGGGCCTCAGACCGCCCTTGGAGAAACACTGACTTAGACATCATCGTACAAGTGGTTGATTT
The DNA here is from genome assembly GCA_026230045.1 of Corynorhinus townsendii. NCBI lineage: Eukaryota > Metazoa > Chordata > Mammalia > Chiroptera > Vespertilionidae > Corynorhinus > Corynorhinus townsendii. Next base: position 207,494,339 of record JAPDVU010000001.1, on the reverse strand, counting down.
TTAAAACGATACTGGAGTGAAGACTTTGTAGAAATCATGTTTTCTTTTGCACTATTTTCTTTACACATCTCCTTAAAAGTAGGATTATGGGATCAGAGGATAGCAATTACTTTGTAGTTCTTGCCAAGCTAGTCTCCAGGGAATTTGAATAATTGAACATTAACTTTTAGCATTTAAATGGATTTTCATAACAATATAAGAGTTGCTCAAACTGCAAGTTCAAGATTTATAGTGGGGCTGCTCACTTTTCTATGCAAAGCTTTGTGTGTGAACGATCCGCTCATTTCCTCTCACTGCTTATCAGAATCGGAGCAGGATGCTGGCCTTTTATAGTTATAGCAATTCCTCAGCTATTTTGGATAAAAAGCTTTATTTGCCGCATGTATTTCTCCCCCTTCTGTGGCTTTCATTTTTGTATTTGCTTTATTACGGTCTGTGGCACAAAAGGCTTTTTAAAATACATTTGGTTCCATCTATTCTGTCCCCGGTATCTATTTCTTCAATAGACAAAATGTTTTCTCCTCATCACAGTCAAAATACATCTCCTTTTCCATTTCCTTCTCTGGCTTTTTATGGCCCATTTGAAATGCATTGTAATGCATGGTGTGAAAAAATATGGATATAAGCTAATTCTGATCCCTGCTGATGTCCTACCTCTTAGGTGATGTTTTTTAAACAGTGACTCTTCCTTCGAGCATTGTGTTGTTGCTATTCATCTAACATCAAGTCCTTAAATAAGTTGAATCTGTCTCTATATATTCTATTCTATTCCCCTGGCCAATTTTTCTTGTCTTTACTCCAATAACATATAGTGACGGCTGTCTAGTTAGTCTAAGTTCCCCAAAACATTTTTAGCCCACTCATACTCCAAATGAGTTTTACTGTTTATTATTTTTTAATCCTCCCCCATGAATATGTTTTTACTAATTTTAGAGAGAGAGGAAGGGTGAGAGAGAAACATTGATCGGTGACTCCCATACACACCCCAAGCAGGAATCGAACCCACAACCTAGGTATGTGGCCTGACTGGGAATCGAACCCGCAACCTTTTTGGTATATAGGACAATGCTCCAAACAACTGAGCCACCTGGACAGGGCTTACTTTTTATTTTTTAAACCCTATTATGCCACTCTTTGTGTCTTTAATTTATATTCCATTGTAATTTTAACTTTAGTTAGATTTCATAATCAGAATCAGGGTGTAGCCCTTCATTCACTCATGTTTTCCTTTAAAATTTTATTTGAAAAAGTATCATTTATTCCAAGTTAAATTAATTTCCAACTAGTTACGGGGGGTGTGGGGGGAGGCTCTCTCCTTTTCCTTCCCTCAGTCCCACTCTTACTCTTATTCTCATGCTCACTAAAATACAGGTGTTTTGACCCAAAAGCCATGAAGATAAAGTGATACACTTCCCCTTATCCCCCCTCAACTCCTCCATCCCCCCTTTCCCTCCCCCCACCCCCCCCACCCAAGCCCAGCATATGTTGCTTCTTGGCCTCGGCCAGCAGCCTGTGAGCTGCTCTTGGAGACCCCATTTGTCTCCCTCCTCCTCCTTTCCCTCCCTGTAAGGTGGGCAGAGTTGTCCCAGCACCCCCTTTCTGGGTTAGGACACAGCTGGTCAAGGGAGGCGCAGAGAGTTCTAGAAGTGCCATCCTACTTATTAAAAAAAACAGGAAGCCATCATGTACTTGAATAAGTATCCCCTCAAAACTCATGTCCCCACAGAACCTCAGAATATGACCATATTCAGGAATAGGGTCTTTGCAGATGTAACTAGTGAAAAGGAGGCCATGCCTGGATTCGAGTGGGCCCCAAATCCAATGACTGCTGTCTTTACAAAAGAGAAAACAACCCTGGCTGCTTTGGCTCCGTGATGAGAGTGCCAGCCCGTGGACTGAAGGGTCTTGGGTTTGATTTCCAATCAAGGGCATGTACCTTGGTTGCAGGCTCAATCTCTGGCCCTGGGTTGGGCACATGCAGGAGGCAACCAATTGATATGTCTCACATTGATGTTTCTCTCTCTCTCTCTACCTCCACTCTCTCTAAAAATCAATGGGAAAAATACCCTCGGGTGAGGATAGAGAGAGAGAGAGTACACACACACACACAGAGGAAGAATGCCATGTGACAACAAAGGCAGGCATGGGAGTGATGCGTCTACAGACCACAGAATGCCAAGGATTGCCGGCAGTCACCAGAAACTCAGAAACTGGGGGAGAGCCTGGAGCAGACATTCCCTCAGCCTCCACAAGGAGCCAGACTTGCCAATACCTTGATTCCAGACTTCTGGCCCGCAGAGCTGTGAGAGAATACGTCTCTGTTGATGTATTGTGTTTGGCAGCCCCGGGGAGGCTGGCCCACGCAGGATCCTCGGTCTCGCCGGAAAGCATCCCAACCCTGACTTAACTGTGGGATTATCTAGCTCGCAGGGCAGAGGCATCCTTGTAAACCTGCCCCAGCGCAGAGAATGAACAGTCCCCTCTGGAATGTAAATACTCAAGAAATGATGAGAGTTTTCCTGTTTCCTGACCAACCACAAGTCTCTCTTTGTAGAAGGCGAACTATTTATAGCCTATCCCAAGTTCTGAGAACCCAGGACCCTTTCTCCAGGGAAGCAGTGGGGCATAACCCGAAGGGCTCAGAAGCGGGGCTCAGACCAAGGGTCTAAATCTTGCCCTGCCTGTTATCAGAGGCGTAACTCTAAGCGGTCACTTACCAGTAATCTCTTCGAGCTAGACTCCCAGTCTGTAAACGAAGACAATAAAATTGTATCCCTGACATATTTTAGGGAGTTGTCCCGGGAGCTGATGAGATAATTTATGGGAAATCATTGTTTAAATGGTAAGGCGTTGGGCAGGTGTTAGCGCCAATAGTGGTTGCCTGCGGGGCAGGAGGGAAAGGGTGAAAGTGTGGGAGGGCCTCGGGCTTCTCACTGTACCTCTTTTTGTTCCTTGTATATATTGAAAACCACTTGTTAAAAAACCATTTTAATGTGCAATGAAGGGGGAAAGTAAAAAAACCTGCGTGGCTTCCAATGTCACCCAAAGATGCCATCTGGAGGTGTGAGCACCGAGGGCCTCGAGTGGGAACCTCCGTCCCCCTCCCCACCTCCACCCCCACCCTGGCTCCTGGTGTGGAGGCTTCTGGGATACAACCCAGGTCACACCTCCTGAGCCATCTTTTCCTTCTCCTGTTAACTCAGAGTGTGGCAACTAAAATTGGGTGCCCAGCCCTGCCACGGCTTTCACATGGTCTGAGTTGTCTTTCTGAGTCTAGAGAGAATGGGGACCCTCCTGCTAAGTGGTTGGGGCAACTTCCAGGATCGCGTGTAAAGACAAGGCTTATTCGGGAAGACGTTTTCCCAGAGCATGCTGAGGGTCGTAGGTGCATCCCAAAGGCATAGAAAATGACTGCTTTGCTGGGAATCCCCAGGGAACTGGAAAGGGAAACCGAGCCCTGAGGTCCACTCCGCTTAACGAAGCTCTTTGCCCCAACCCTGCCAGGTGCTGAGGGGCCCTCCAGGGTCCTGAGGTCTCATCTGGGCCCTCCCCCTTGGCGCTATGTCCTGGGCCACGTCTGACACTTGTCACCAGCCCCTCACTGCCAAGACTCCGACTTCTCCACTTGTCACCACTGGCCTCCCCCTGAGCTCTGTCCCCTTGACCATCAACACTAACTGGTCAATATGACACTCCACGTGGTTGCCTCTCTGCCCCCATAGAAAGGCCCCCATTCTTTCTTATCTGGGGTGGGGGGCTTATAGCAAAGTCACCTGAACCCCCAACAGGAAGGCCCTTTCAGCTGGGCACTTGGTTTTTGAGTCAGAGCCAGCAGGCCAGGATCCTTTCTCCCCCACAGCAATTTCCCCTCCCTGTGCCTTGGTGTCATTTCCCAAACCTCTCCCCAGCCCCGACTGTATACCGATGAACGCAAATTGTGCCCAGGATTCAGGATCTGTCCCAGGCAGCCCTGGGTCAGGTGCGTGGTTTTGTGGAGCATCAGAGGGGACTGGGATGTGTGACGGCCTGTCTCCATGTGCCGTTGGACCTGAGCCTGAGCTCCAACCGAGACATAACCAGGCTTGCTCTCCTCTGAGGGGATTTAATAGGGAGGCTGTGACTCCCTTTACACTGCAATGGTTCAGCTCCACAGTTCACAAGCCACGTGATCTTGAGCAAGTAAGCAATCTCTTGGAATCTTGGCATTTTTGTTTGTTTTGTTTTGTTTTTTTTCATTTGTAAAATGAAGATCAGCTGGGCTCCAGGGCTGTTGAAGGACTTGAGTGAGATAATGCATACAAAGGGGGTAGTGTTGGTCCCTGGCAGGTGGTAAGTGGTTAATAAATGTCAGATGTTGTTACTAACAGAACAGTCTTGTTTCTAGTCAGGGCTTCAGCCCGATAGAGCTTTGTGACCTTGAGTAAGTGTTTTACCTCTGCTGGCTCTTTTTTGATGTAAAATGAGAGGATAGGTCTTGAGCCTTGATATTCCTTCCAACTTTGTGGGTGTAAAGTGGGAATTCCCTTTGACCCCAATGGGGTAATTCCTGCCATTAGTATCATCAGACGAGGTGGCTTCCTCCAGGGGGAAATGAGAGAGGCTGCCAAAGTCCATGCGGCTTCTCCAAACCCAAGTCCGTCTCTGTCTGCATCCCAGAGCAGTGGTGGGAGGGGCTGTGGGGAGCTTGCCTGTGGGGAGAAGCCTGGTAGATAGCTAATTCTAAAGGAAGAAAGGCCAGGCCCAGGCCTACCTGAGGAAACAGATTCTGAGATCCGAAGGAAGGGGTAGTGCTGAATGTGTCAGGAGTCTGCCTCACACTGAGTCCTAAAGAGAAAGGAGGTTGTGAGGCGAGGCTGAACAGGCAGTGTGCGCACTGGTTATGCACCCGGCTGCAGCGCCTGAAGGCCTGGGTGTGAGTCTTGGATCTCGCATTTACTAGCTGTGCGACCTTAGTCAAAGTACTGAACCTCTCTGTTTTCTCAAATTTCTCATTGTGAAATAGGGTAGTAACAACCGTTTCCCCTACTGGTTGTTATGAAGACTAAATGTACATAAGTACTTAGGAAAGTCCTGCCATGGGATAAGTGCTTGGTGTGAAACGAATATTATTATAACTAGAGGTCCGGTGCACAAAATTTGTGCAAGGGGCTGGGCCCCTGCTGCAGTGCTTCGTCTGGACGGTCACCCAGTCTAATTAGCATGCCATGCTTTTATTATTATAGACTAGAGGCCCACCGTTCGCAATCGCGAGAGACCCAGACCCAGCGTGCTCTGGGACCCAGGGTGCCAAGGACCCAGCATCAAGTCCCCACCCACCTGTGTGCGCCTCCCAGTGCACGCAGCCCCACCCACCTTGAAGACAGCTGTGGACGGAGATAAGAAAAGTTTCCTGCCCTGATGTTTCCTTCCCAGGAGCACTTAAATTGACCTTCGTTGGAAGATGAGAATGGAACTGAGCAACACTTACTGTTCCCATGAAGAAATCACGTGATGTTCAGCAGGTGCCTTTTGGCGTTTGGTCGTGATGGCATGATGGTGTCGTGGCCATGGGCTTTTTATAATAGAGATAGGAAACAAGGTACTGCCTTGGGCTTTGTACAGGGGGAGCGGAGTCCCTCTAAAGTTGCAGCAGAAACAGTCAGAGGCATCTCCATGCTGACTGTGGCATTCTGGGCTGTAGGTGGGACTCCCTACAACACCCTCTGGCAAGTTTCAGAAATGTGTGCAAGGAACTTTTTGGACGGTCCCATAACAGTGGCAGAATATGCCAGGCAATTGTGTCTTACAGTTACTGTAAGCCCTCAATGCAGGGTCCTGAGAGAACTAAGATTACCCCACCATCATTAGGGATCAAATCCCTTGGATGGACCAAAAAGGGAATTGTCATCTGCTGTTAGCTCCTCAGTGCAAATGAGTTTCTCAGATTAGCCAATATTTTAGTGGACCCGGAGGGAATAAGAACTAAAAGTGAATGTGGCAGGTCAGTGGGTGCAGCTTGGTGTGGGACAGCAGGTGGGTGGGGCCGTGGGTGCGGGCAGGAAGCTCGTAGTGTTTTGGGTGTAGTGTGCAGATTCCAGAGAGGAAGGAAGCGCCCATCAGAGGTGGCCTGCTTCAGCCTTGCCTCAGGGCTACCGGGCCCATTGTTGGCAGAATCTCCATGGGCCACAGCCCGCCAGGGCCGCCCCCTCCTCTCCTGCCCTTGGTGGACTAAGGACCTTACCAGGCCAGGGACCAAATCCACCATATGGGGCTTGTCTGCCCCCTAGTGGATACGATGTAGAAGTTCTTTTAAAATTGGAATATATGTTTAAAAATAAAGTCTATATTATGTAATTAATATAAAAATAAGATAGCATTTGGTTAGTACTTTACAGTTAGTTATAAGGCACTGTCACAAATATTAGCTTTACAGCTTGAGTGTGCATCCCACTCCCCACAGTCTTCAGCCACCTGAGCTTCTCTGATTTCTCCTCCTGGGTGGAGGAAAGGGGCCTGGAACCTGGAGCAGCCTGGGAAGGACTGGGTGTGTTCCGACTCCTCTGGGCCCTTGGGTCCTCGCTCCATCCACTGGACCCAAAAGTGGGCTGGAGAATGTGACAGCCCCCTGCACTCAGCCACACCGTGCCCTTCACACAGTGGTCCCGGTGCCCTGGACATGCCTCAGGCCAGAACTGCTCAGCGTTGTCTTTGCTGTCGAGCTCAAGCCCCAGGCATCTTCAGACTTTCAGTTCCTCTTAAAACCGGACACAAAGTCTGCCCCTTTTGTGCCACTGCGGAAGGGAAGCACGCTGGACCGTTCAAGAGGCTGACGGATTGTCCCTACAGGGAAGGGCGGGCAGGTATGAAACCTCCGACAGGGCAGATTACAGAGGTTCCCGCACTTTCCAGGGTCTCCCTGCCATGGTCCCTGGTCTTTGGTTCCTCACTCCTCTGCTGAGATCACTGAGAACCCAGAGGGTGAGCTCAAATCTTCCTCCCTCCTCAGTAGCGCAGCCAGACGCTATCTGCCTGGACAACAGTCTCCTTTTTTGTGGAGCATGTCCTAGACACTGTGGCTCTGATTTTCTTCCTGCAGGAAAAGGTCATCTGAGAGTCACACTGAATATTTTAAATGTTTGATGTTGTGTTTTGGGTTTTGATGTGTTATTTTGAGAAACCACTTAGAGATGTTTTGTTTTGGGCAGCGTAAGCGAGCCATTAAGATGATTTCATCCCTAGAATTTAACTTTGTTTCCCCAGGCGAGACAAAGCAGTGGCGCCAATGGGGGTGATGTCCTTCCTTTCCCAATAGGTCATGAGAGGGGAGGATCCAAGGCAGGGGAGCGGGGCCTGCTCTGAGGGACAGAGTGGGGCTGGGGTCCTGGGGGAACCAACTTGCAAGCACAAGGTGGATCACAGCGGTGGGCGTGTCCTTCCTAATCTGATGGCCCCTTGAGAGCCAGCCCGACCCTGTCAGCTTTACCCCCCACACCCATGGAAGCCTCTGCAGGGACAGGTCATGACCCAAGACCAGGGAGAATGCCAGATGCTGAGAACGGACAGGAGAGGGAAGATGGGGGTGGGACAGGGGATTGGTTCCATTCCTTCTCTCTTAACTACCCCCAACATTTTAGCTTACCCCCCTCTACTTTTTTTTAAGAGCCTGGTGTTGAGCATTCAATTCCATTGGACCATAGATGTGCGAAGAGGGAGGTGGATCTAAAATCCTTAATTCCTGCAACTATTGTAGGAGCCATCAGAAGAAACGCCGCGCCCCCCCCTCCCCCAACCCCCAAGGGCTTACGTGCACTTGGATGCTTGAGTAGGGTGACAGCCACCCATTCACCCTCTCTGGGAGGAAAACACGCCCGTTGACATGGAAGAAACACTTGGGATCTAGAGAACGCTGAATTGGCACAAACCTTGGGGTCTACACCCTTCCTCTTTTTGCATCTCTCTGCCGACTGTGCCAATATTTGCCACAACTCTCTCCTGTCTTTCCTCAGACTTACCACTTCCTCCTTGCTGGGCTACAGCATTCCAAAGCCCACTTTCCCTCGGAGTTCCCCAGGCCTGGCCTCTCCTCCTCTGTGGCCCCTCCCACCTTTCACATTGCTCCCCTGAAAGTCTCCCCCTTCTGAAAGCACCATGGGTGCTGGGCTGAGCTAGGGGCTGCTGAGGGAGATCCCCCAAATACAGTTTGTTATAAAGCAGCTGGTTGGGGGGACACTGGGGAGGGGTGGGCATAGCTGAAGAAATAATTATAGAACTATGTCATAAGTACTATCCTGAAGGTCCATACAGGTGGCTGCTTTATTTTTTAAATCCAGTCTTACAAACAAATGCTCTCTCAATCTCCTTTTGTTCTTTTCCTTCCTGCTTGGGATACCATTTTGTGAGAATAATGTTTGTTGCTGTGGCAACAAATGCACTGCTGATGACAAGGCACAAACCTCTCAAAACAGGCATGGGGAAAGCCTGTTCTTTGTCGGCAGATCAAGCCATTGCCTCCAAAGGAATTGCCTACCTCCAGACTCCTTGTTAATTAGATAAAAAGGTCTCCCTGAGGTTTAAGCCACTGTTGGTTGACTTTTTGGTTACTTGCAGCCTAACGCATGATAACTGATTTTCTTCTGTGTATAAGAGAAAGAAGTTAAGGGGGACTTGAGCATGGGCAAACCCAAGTTCTTTGTGGAAAAGGGTAGAAATTCCCATGGTGGATGGACCCACTTCACCCATTTACTTAACGTATTCAGCCAATATTGATGGAGTGGCACCATGTGCCAGGCATCACAGGGAGTTGCTATAGCTAAAATCAAGAAAAACCACACATGGTCCCAGTCCTCCTGAAGCATGAAGGGGTAAGACAGTCGCCAAATAGTCATCCTAACCAGCAAATAACTAGAAGCTGGGCTAAGCACATGGATGACAGGAGCAGACACTGTGAGAACATGTGAAACAACACATACAATATAATGTCTGGGCGCCAGAAAGACCTCCCTGAGAAAGTGATCTCTAAGCTGGGAGCTGGAGGAGGAGAAGGGGTGAACCAGGCAGAAGCGAAGGAGAGCTGGGGTACAGGGAACAGTGCATGCAAAGGCCCGGGACTGGCTTGAGATCCCTGAGAGGAGTAGAATGAATTTAAAAGGGTTGAAAATTTTATCTTCAGTGCCTCCTCAAAATCCGGCCTACTAGGGGGTCCCTGCCGCCTGCTTCTTTGCTCATCCCATCCTGTCCCCCAGGAACTCTGTGTCAAGGTTCCACCCAGACCTGCTCTTCCTTCTACCCCACCCTTCAAATGGCTCTCCCACTCTCAAATCCCCGGTTTCCTCCCCATAAACCAAGGTATTTTCTCCTACATTTTCTTCTGGGGTGGGGGAGGCAGGGGGGAGGAGAGAGAGAGTCATTGGTGGAATTCATACAGCAAGCAAAGAACTTTAGACAGGAGGAGGGCCCACCTCCCACAAAGCAGTCTCCTGCCCTCCTCCTCAAGACACCTGTGGGCTCTGCTTGGGAGAGTCTGGGGTGCAGGCTGGGCTCTGTGGGTGGGCCAGCCACTCCCTTCCTCCCAGTTTCTCACCTAAGCAGTGCCTGGGGCTTTGAGGGAGGGCTGGGCCACCTTCCAGAGGAACTGCCTCCCAAAGGCCTAAGGAGGAGCATTGTGGCCCACTGGGAGGAGCCCGGCTTTGCAACCAGACAGCTCTGGGGGTGAGGCCGAACCCTAGCTTTCTGCACGACCTGGGGCTGTCACTTAGCTCTCTGAGCCTCAGTTGCCTCACCTGCAAAAAAGGGCATATATAAAATGATCTTTGCAGAGTTGCTGTGAGGATTATAAATAAAGTGGTATAAAAGAGAGACAAAGATGAGGTTTTGAAATCCGAGCTAGGGCTCAAACACAGATCTAGCATCAGGAATTAGCAGTCTAATCCCAATTTCAAATAGTTTGCCCTAGACGTCCAGTTCCACCTCTCAGGCCCAGGTTCTGAGTTTTTATTTCGAAAGCCTGATGATCCCTATTGGTGGCTGTATAAATTCCAATTAAAATGAAATACAGTTTAGGCTTCAGCCCCTCACACTAGCTACAGTTTATTCAGTAGTCATTCATCACATTGGACAGAGTAGATTCAGAACATTTCCATTAGCAAAGAAAGTTTTATTGGACAACACAGGAGGTCTGTTTATTTTAATGGTCATCTCACTCCTGGACCAAGTCAGTGATTGGAATGAACTGGCTGTTAGGGACTCACTGGGAGGGTGGCATGTGTGTGTGCGCCTGTGTGTGCACACGTGTGTGTGCACAGGCCTATGTGTATGGGTGGCAGACAGGCCAGGGGCCCAGCCTTCAGCCCTCCCAGATGAGCTCATCGACACTCATCGTTTGCAGGACTGGACTGGGGTAAAGTCACAGAATGAAAGCCCACCAAGAGGCCCCAACCTGCCCCATGTGTGAGACAGCAAGGCCAGGGGCAGCCCACAGCGCCGGAATCCAGTCTTGACACGGGGCCCCAGGAAGAAAGAGCCCCCCAGTGTTGCTTCCGAGGCAGAAGGGGAAGACAGTTCATGTGAAGCTACGAGATGAAAGTGACCAGCCCCAACTGCTACCTTGATTCTGAGACAAGGCCTCGATGGGTAAAACAAGTGGGCTTCCCAGGAATCTGTCCTATAAGGTCACATAAGAGGGGACTGGGCTGACCCGGGGCCAGGTCTGCCCTCCCCGAACCCCTCTAGGTCTCTCACTCACACACACTGCATTCTCTAACGTTGTTCCTGGTCATGAGGGAAATATGACTATTCTCTCCACCAGGCCTACTTCCCAGAGACCTCGGCTTCGTAGGGGACAAGCTTCCTACCCAAGTCCACTTCCAGGAACCAGCAGTATCCTGACCAGGCCGTGGCCACAAGGAGAAGCAGAGCATTCAACCCCGGAGACCCAGGCAACTCCCTGGAATTGTCTGCAGAGATGCCTGTGCTCTGCGATGCCTCCATCCCCTGCATCCATACCTGCATTCATTCATTCATTCATTCATTCATTCATTCATGCATTCATGCATTCATTCCATTCAGCAGTCATGGGAGCTCCAGGCCTCCATGTGGGTCTGCTCCTTGGGAGGTCATCTCCATGGAATATGACACACGGTCAGGGCACCTCTGAGGTTAGGAGCCCAGATTTTGGAGTTAGCTCTGTGCAACCTGGGCAAGTCACTTCTGTTTCTTCAACTGCAAATGCAAAGAACAATAAAAGCTACCCTCATAGGGCTGTTGGGCTTAATGGATGACAGCGTGGTGCCCCAAATATGGTAGCTATAACTATTATTATTATTGTTGTTGTTATTATTAAAACAGTGGTGACACACAGGACTGAGCCACAACTCTGAGGGTAGCTGGAGGGGGCCACTGAGGTGGGTCTGAGAGACACGCTGGGTCTTGCAGGAGAGGGAAGTGAGGAGGACCATTGTGGGAGGAAGACAGTTGCTTTGCTCAGCCCTTAGGGCTACCAGACTGGGCTGACAGCCAGAGTCTCACCCATCTCCCTTCCTAGGCCAATCATGAGACACCTTGAAGGGTAAGAGGGAGGGAAGGAAAAAGTGGCCATGATCTGTGCCCTGGTGTGGACACAAATCTGAGGGCTGGATAGCTCTCCACCATCTTCATATCTCCGCACATCCCTGCGAAAGTGCAGTTGGGGGTCAGAGCCAAGTGCTGTCCTCAATAGAAGCTGCCTGGTGGTGGCCTCGAGGAAGAGAAGGTTCCCTGCCTCTGTAGCATGGATTCCCCTGACTCGTAATAAGAAGCGAAGAATAATGGCAATCATTTTTAAAGCCTGCACTTTTTCTGTTATCAGTTTTCTACTGCTACGGTGACAACTCCTTCCCCCAGAATTCAGTATCTGGCAACCTCACGCGCACAAAACAAAGCCCAGCATCAGAAGTCAGGTGAGAAAGGAAAAGCTGGAGACGCTGAAATAGACACGATGAAAGCACTGATGCTTTCTGATGCCGTGTGTCCTATTTTAAGCACCGTTCTACACCATTCTAATAGCCTGGGTAATTCGTCGGAGTCTAATCAGATTATAAGCGACTTAGAGCATAGCTGCTGAAGACGGGCACCCTGACAGCCGGGAGAAGTGGCAACTGGCAATAAGGAAGGAGATGGAGAAACTATGAAGAGCAGACCAAGCGCCCACGACACGCAGCAGCCTGGATCTGCTTCGGAGGCGGCGTGTGAGGGCCCCTGCGCAGCCCCTGCAGAACTCCATGCTCTTGCCAGTGGGCTCAGAACACATTTCTCTAGGAGTCCAACTGGTGAATGAGCCAGTGGTTAGAACTGGCTTCGTACGGGGCCAATCCAGTCGCAAGCTCTCCTCAGCATTTCGGAGAGAGGCCATGGCTCCCCGCTGTCATCAACTTTTAAAATTTATTTTGTTATTATATTTCATTGTTTATTTTATTTTATTATTTTATTTTTGCCTATTGAAAGGAAGAGCCCTGCTGACTGGAGGCCTGAGTGGGACCCTCAACAAGTCGCCCCACGCACCCAGCGTTAGTTCTTTGAGCTCCTGTTATCCTATTATGGGGCTCCATTTCCTCTTCTGTAAAATGCAGGTTGAACTGCTAGTACATAAGCTCGCAGCCTGTGCTCAGGGAGAGGCTGTCTGGGGCTGGACAGTGATGATCACTAACATTCCCCAGGATTTGCCTCATGCAGGGGTGGGTGCTTTCCAGAGCTAACTTTAATCCCATCACATGGTGGCAGGGCCCAGTGATTGTTTTAATACTCTGCTGAAATTCTTCATTCTTGAACCAAGATCTTACCTTTCCATTTGTATGGGACCCTGCAAATTATGCAGCCAGTCCTGGTTCAAAGTCTCCCCAGTGGAAGAGCTAAATACTCCTGTGGTCCCTATCCAATAGCGTCACCTGAGAGTTAGTTGCAAATGCAGAGTCCCAGGCCCCTAGCTCTTCCCCCTCGCACCCCCCCCCCCCGCCCCAGTCAGATCTGCACTTTAACAGGATCACATTCAGAGCTGCAATCCCATCACTGTTTGCTATTTTCTTCCATGTCTGCATTTACTGGAAAGTATCTTTAATTGCATCGTTAAGACCTCAATGTCTGATCTGCAAGTGATACTGGAGATTCATCTGCCTGTGGGAGATGGGCTTCTAGGGCCCCCAAATCTTTGAATGGCGACGTGGGCGGGCGGGCACCCCACAGGCTGTAAGAAGCGCCGTCTAATTCAGAGGTTGCCCCTACACTGGATCGGGACATTGCCAGCACCAGGGCGGGCAAGCAGATGCCTAAGGAGCAACATTTAAGGAAGCACGCACTTCCAGGCGCCAACGCTGCACCTGCATTACTAAGAAGAGCACGTGCTTCCTTAAACGTTGCGCCCTAGGCTCCTGCTTTCCCCCCAACCCCCAACCCCGCCCTCAGCCTCACTCCACACACACTAGTCCCCGCCGGTGCTCTGGGGACGTCACAAAAAACTGGCGTTTGGGACCACCCGTTCTTTGGCAGCCTTCGTTGTTGTGCGTTTGGGACGCTTTGAAGCGCATGCTCCAAGGCCTGGGCATTTCTGGTCTGGGGCAGCTCCCAAAAGGGGCGTGATTGCTCAGCATCAGAATCCAATCCCCCCACCATCTCTTACCATTTCTAACCCCAGGAAGCTCGCAGCTACCCTCCACCTCTCACCAATCTAAATTCTGCATTGGAGATTGCTGGGGTTGGCTGGCTTCACCCTCTTCTCACCTCGCCAGCAAACTGCTCCGTGGCCGGAGCTGGGTGCAGGGGCCCGGGGATGCATTCACCGCCAGCCTCGGGTGCAGATGGAGGCCAGGCTGGAGATTGGCTGCTCACCTGAGTTTAGCTCCAAGTATTCATCACTCCGGGAGCTGCAGGACTGTAGTTGGGGCTCCCCTCAGCAAGGGGGCTGATTTGCAGCGGACACCCACAGTTGTTGGAGCGGAGAGGGCCCTTCGCAGAGGCGGCTGAGAAACTCAGGGATTTTCCAGGGCTGGGGTTCCCCGGGCCGACTCAACCTCTGAGAGTCTTTTCTTACTTGGCGAGATTTCTAAATCAAGGATTCCCCAACCCATGACGCAGAACCTCCTGGGGATGGACGTGGTCCCTGCTACTTTTGTAGGAAATAGAAAAAGGAGCCCCACTCCCGGGTCAGATGCAGCCCCGCTGGGGTGTGGCTTGGCAAGTAGACAGAGACTTTAGGTAAAGAAAAAGCTTTCCTTCCTTTGGGCAATGCAGCCCTGGGTCGGGGAGGGGTGGGACGGGGGGGGGGGGTGGGGGGGGGAGCGTGCCGTGGACTGTGGAGCGTGGCCTGCCACGTGCCTCTTCGTACAACACACGACCTGCCTCGCTGTGAGCAGTGGCCCTGGGTGGGGCTGGTGAAAGCCCTGCAGGTGAGTCTGATGATCAGCCAAGTGGGAGCCTCTGAGGCTGGAGAGCGGCTGTGACCAGATGTGATCCACTGTGGCCAGCACCTGGCAGCCTGGCCACCACCTTCCTGCTGGGGTTCCTCAGGCATTCTCAGGCCAAGGTTATGCCCCTTTCTTTTTCACCCACACAAAATAAGCAAAAGAAAGCCTGGCCTCCAGGGGTAACGTTTAGAAAATGAAGGGATGAAGGGGAGGAAAAGGGACAGGAGGGGAGGGGAAGGAGAAGGAGGGAGGGCCCTTATCTATATAAACAGGCCCAGCTCTGCCCGCTTGCACAGCTGAGTCATGCTATGCATCCTGCTCCACCCCTCCTGGCCATGACACAGCTGCCAGGGGCCATCTCTCCTGCAGGGCTGGGTTCTAGGGGGACAGTCGGGTTGATGATGCTGGTGGGGAAGCAGGGAGTCAGCCAGGACGTTCCAGTGCATGACTGAGGCTGTGCGTCATTGAACAGAATATTCCCCTCTTCCCCAGCAAGTGGTCAGTTCTGAGTGTCTTCCAGGGGCACTTCCTCCAGCTGGCTGGCTCATGGGAGTCCCCAGGGGTCCACCTGGCGGGGATTACACAGAGCCTGCGAAACTGGACGGTCTCCGTTGATTCTGACAAAATCAGCAAAAGTTTCTAGAAATACTGCACTTAGTGCTGGTAGAGACATCTGAAGCTGGTCTTATCATGCTGGTGAGGGCATCATGTGGTACATTTCTAGGAAGCAGTTTGGAGATATGTATCAAGAATTTTAAAAATGTATGCCCTTTAACATAAAAGTATGCTCCAAATATTTATATGAAATAAAGATGTGGCAAAATGTTTATGCACAGAGATACTTATCATAGCAACATTTATACAGTGAAACAGCAAATTCAACCTAAATGGAAATGATTAAAGACATTATGATACAGGCATGATGAAATATTATACAGCCATTGAAGTTATATTTTTGAGTTGTTTTTAATGATTTGATAAGGTGCTTAGTAGCTATTATAAATGAAAAAGGCAGGGCTCAAACTTTTAAAATAAAATTTAATAAAATATATGTGCATGTAAAAAGACCTGTGTAGGTCAGCAATTTTCAAACGGTGTGACCCAAAATTTTTTATTTTATTTATGTATTTAAATTTTTAAAAATTTATTGCATGAAATTTAAATGCTTCCTTTTCCCCCCCAATTTTTTAAAAAATTAAATTGATTGGGGCGACATTGGTCAACATGAACATACAGGTCTCAGGTGTGGGTTTCTATGTTGCCAGATCTGTATATGGCACTGTGTGCCCACCACCCAAAGTCCACTCTTCTCCTGTCACCTTTTTTTTTTCCAGAAAGCTTTTGCAAATTGTTTTGTTTACAATGCCAACTTTTAAAAAGTCACTAAAGTTAACTTAGACAATAAACTAGGTAGAAATCGCTTTGCAAAAAGAGGGAAAGCCCAAAATGCCACTTTCTATAGAGAACCCACAATTCAGTTTTATTCAGAGCAAAGAAAAAAGATACTTTTGATCATATTGGAAGAAACTCAGCCATAGGTTTGGAATCTGTACCCAAACTACACATGCAATGAAGACAATATTCTGCTAATACAATTGATTTGTTCCTGCATTTGTCTACTGTTTGCCTAATATTAACAATTATAAACAGAGCAGTGCAACTAGTATTTGGAACCATCCTTACAGTGTTACAGTGTCAGGCACAACTTTTTCACTTCTCTTCACACCACTGGTTCTCTTTGCGTACCTGGGCTTCCTCTTCTTCAGTAAAGTCATTTTTTATATTGAAGGTCTTGCGAATCTCTTCAGGGGTTTTCCCCTTGATCATATTGGCAACAGTCTTGCATGTAACATCAAGCAAACCTTTGATGTCTAAATAGTTTGCAGCCAGAATTAGTTCAAATAGTGTTCCTTGGTCAACTTTGAGGAATTCTTGGTCCCAAACAGGAATATCATCTGTTCTTTTTTCTTCGTTCTCATCATCCTCAGGAGGAGGAGGGTCATCCTTGTGGTGGGTGCACCACTGAATGACCTTTTTTAATATTGCTGCATTAACATTTGGTAGAGGAACTGGGTCATCATTGCCTTCATCATCCATTTCCAAATCTAACATGGTCATGTTAGTCACAGATTGTTTGGCAATTTCAACATCAACTTCAAATATCTCTCCATCAGAACTCTGCAATTTAATTGAAGGCATGGTGCTCCGGCCGGAGGCTGATGAGAGCCAGGTAGCGTCAGCAGGACCAAACGAAAAAGGTGGAGAACAAGGCCACTTACCTTCTCCTGTCACCTTACATTAGGACGCCCACCCCCTTCCCTCTGGGAACCACCACACTGCTGTTTGTGTTCACCAGTTTCAGTTTTATATCCCACAAGAATGTTTAACACATGCAATACCTAACTATTTAGTCAAGGGCACTGACCACTTTTCCCTTAGACTGTCAAATAGAAAAAATAACAACAACCAATTCAACAATAGCCATCCTGTATGAATGAATCAAAATTATGCCTATTTTTTTTGTTATATCAGCAAAAAATATGATACATTTTTCGACGTGCCACAGAATTTTAGTAATTAGTTTATGTGTGCCAGGAGGTGAAAAAGGTTGAAAATCGCTGGTCTAGGTGATGGGATTTGGTTTTATCCTTTTAGGCATTTTCTACATTTTCTATAATGAGCACAAATTATTTTTACGGTTGGGAAAAACAACACATTGTTTAAAGTCTTTTCCGATTTTGTAGACAGAGCTCTCCTGGCCTGCAGTACCCCCTCACTGCAGCCCTGCTCCGATGCAAGGCTGGGGGAGGGGGAGGGGGGATGGAGGAGGAGGGAGAGCCCCTGCATTGCCCCAGCAGGCCTTCTGGCACTTAAATCTCGAGCCTATATACTAGTCCTGGCTTGGCCATTAACTGGCTACGGGACTGCAGACAAGCCATTTTATTTATCTGGGTTTGGGGGGAGGGGTGCTCATTTATAACATGAAGTGCCTTGATTTGATGATATAAGGGTTAGATTCTGATTCTGTGGTTCTGATAAACGTCCTGAGTCAAGGTACTTGTGAATAAGACTCCATGATTTCCTCTTCTCCGCTGTAAGTATCTTAAGATTCTTGTCTATAGCTGAAGGAGTGGCTCTCTAATGGTGGAATTTTACATCAGATTGTGAATCACCTACACCCAAAAACTGGCCTTATTGCTCTCTGCAGTTCACACATTCTAGACATTATCTGGCCCTTGTGAGAGTCAGAGTCCTTTCCACACCAGTGCCTGACCCTGAGAGGCAGAGGAGAGGAGACAAGCTCCAGGGTCCTGAGCTTCCTCCCCTTCCCTGTGTCAGCTGTTCATAACTTGCTGTCTGCTTCCTCTGTCTCCATCCTCTTCCCTGTGGTTGAGTTGGGCTTATGTCAGTGTGGCTCCCTGGTGGGCTGATGGCTCAGCCACCACAGCCAGGGGAGTGGGGGATGACTCATGCCCTGGGTGCAGTGAGTCAGACGTAGGGTGGCTGGACAGGGGCTGTCCTAGGGTGGAAAGCAGGCTCTAAGTATACCGAGGCCCAGCTCTGTCCTGAGGGGCACTGCCCGGAGAGAGAACCAATCGTTCTGTGAACTCATTCAGGAACTCTTCTTGCCAAAGACAATGCCACTCCTTCTAAGCCTCAGAAGGTTGTGTTTGGGTAAGACTAAAACAACCTGTATGCCAACTGCCTGCTCCCCTGGCATCTGGGAGGAAGAAGGAGAGTAACAGCGTAGTTAGAGCCAAAGGAGATAAGAATTTCCCATTCCAACTTCTCAGCCTGCCATGTTTCAGAGGTCAGAGTACTCTTTCTTCCTCTTCCCTGCTCAGGAACTGAGGAGCAAGCGCATTCACACTGCCCTGGCGTTAAAATTGGTGGCCTTGGGCAAGCTATTTAACTGCTTCAAGTTTCAGTTTCCTTGGCTGGAAAGAATGGGAAAATAAACTCACCTCGTGGCTTGCTGTGCATTACATAAAACCTAGCACCCACCTGGCTTCAGAAGGTGCTGAGCCAATCTGCATGCTGAAACCCGGCGGAAGCACCATTGCTTTGGGACTGGCTGGGAGATCTCAAGTTGGTCCCCGCCCGCCCCGGCCCCGCGCATCTCACGTGGTTTAGGTGTCAGTTCCAGGCTGGTTTTGACAGGCACAGCTGGTTTCCCACAGCTTGAGGCACCTTCTCCCAATCTAGAGCCTTTTCTTCCCTTTTAGGCATTTGGGGCCTTTCCCCTTCCTGGTGAGCCATGCTAATGGTGTGCTTCAGCAGCGAACATCATGAACGCAACGGCTGTGTCCTAAGGATTACCTGACAGAATCAGTATTATTGAGGTGTCCTTTTGTTCTGGCTCCCATATGGTCTGCTATTGATTCAGTTGCCATTTAAAATTTTGATTTTCTTCAACATGAATTTTTGCACTAATTTTAATTTTAAAAAATTTTTATATTAAAATGTTATTTATTTAAAGTGCAGAGTTCCTTGGCACGCCCTTAAATTTTGCACAAGGATTAAATCTTCATCTCTAGCCCTTTGGGGAGGGACGTATTTGGGGGGCAGAGGGCCCCCGCAGACAGAGCTTTTTAAACCTGTGCCCTTGCTAATGGGAGCTTTTCCCTGCCCCCACCAGAGGCCAGGATAAGTTCCCAGCCTGGTGCCACCCCATCCACTCTCACACCCCATTTCAATTGAACTCAGGGATGACTCTAGATCAGTGATTTTCAGCCAGTGTGCCATAAGAATTTTTAAAACATGCAAAAAACTGTTTAGTCAGGGGCACTGAGCCCTTTTCCCTTAGATTGTCAAATAAAAAATGACAACAGCCAACACAATAGCTGTGGAGTGTGAATGCCCTGTCTTGGACCATAAATACTAGTATATAGGTCATACAATAGAGTGCATCTTATTGGTCATACCACATAATAAGGTTGCATCTGATTGGTTAATTCTTAGTGCCAGAAACCCTGATATACTCTTATAGGCACCTGGTTTTTTAAAAAGTCACTTTGGAGCAAATAGGGTAGGTAGGTAATCATTATTATTATTATTGTAAATCAATCAAAATTATGCCTACTTTTTTGGCAGATCGGCAAAAAATATATTTTTTTGGTATGCCGCAGAGTTTTAGTAATTAGTTTATATGTGTCATGAGATGAAAAAGGCTGGGAATTTCTGTTCAAAATCCTTGAAATCTTTTCAGTTCCATTTAATTCCAATACTATTACTCAAGGGCTGTATACTAAGTGCCAGGCAGGCACCTGGTTAAGGCTGGGGGAGGAGGAAGATGGGCAGAGACAGAAAAAGTAAGAGGCACTGAGCGCCCTGGGGCACCTGGATGGGGCGCCCTGCCCAGTGGAGAGAGCTGAAGCGGGAAGACTCTCCAGGGGGCGGCTCCAGACGGCAGACTCTGTACCTTCAGGACTAACCTGGGCATCTGGGGGGACGAGGGGGAGCACGTCAGGGATCCCAACCAGATCTGACTTCCTCCCTGGGCGACCGGGCGCCCAGGTTCTGGACGCGGGCCAGGGAGGCGGCACCCGCGCGGGTCGTTGGCGCTTCCTGCGCTTCCTGCGCGCGGGGGACGCGGAGGAGGAGCGCGGAGGAGCATGCGGCGCGGGGACAGCGCACCTGGGGGGCTCGCAGGTGGCGACATGGAGGACGGCGGCGTGCTCAAGGAGGGCTTCCTCGTCAAGAGGGTGAGCGCCCGGAGTCTCTCCGGACTTTGCCCAGGGCGGCTGGTGGGCGGGCACCCGCGCACCTGAGCAGCGTCCCCAGCTCCGGCTCCAGGGCGGGTTGGGCGCCTGGGGCTCTGCGGGGCAGAGCTCGTGTCCGTGGGGAGAGCCGGCGGACAGCTTTCTACAGAAAAGGGGCCAGGGCACAGGCCAGAACAGTCCTGATTAGTGTGGATGAGGTGCGGGTGGTGGCTACCGAAGTGGCTATCTTAATTACAACAACTTAGTAAAGTAGTTAGTATTTAACTACGGTGGATTAAAACAATGTAAACGTGCCTGCAGTTCACAGTGCCCATCCATGTAATTCCCGCCTATACGCTTCACAGTAACCCAGGAGCAAGGAGGAAGCCTGTGCTTCTTAAGCATGTACTGTGTGTGTGTGTGTGGGGGGAAGGGGTTGAGAGGGGGACAACACTGTCTCCTTCAATCCTCCCAACAGCCCACGGGTGGTACCACACGATCCCCCTTCTCCAAGGGGAGAACCAAACGCACAGAGGCCGGGTAACTGGCTCAGGATCTGGGTGCTAGCGAGTGATGGAGCAGGATCAAACCCACTCAGGTCTCCTCCAGACCTCTCCCTGCCCACCGCAGGGCGGGCATTCTTATCACTCTATCACAGACGAGGAGCCTGAGGGTTAGGAACACGAAATCCTCCTCCCAGAACCCCAGGGCTAACGGCAGAGAGGACTGGCCCTTCCATCCCCAGTGCTTCCCCGTTGGCCCATGTGGCCTTTCCACAGCAGGCAGGAGTCCAGACAACAACTGGACACAGGATCGAGGTAGAAAACGACCAAGTTCTAGCGTGGATGTCCATGCTCAGCATTTTCGCTAACATAGTGGCAGACTATAAGCCTTGGGGGTGAGCCTTCCAGCCCTTCTGTTGAGTTTACAGCTTTGGGAGGGGCTGACAGAGAGGGAGGCTGTGCTCTCCTTTCCATGGCCTCCTCTGGTGGCCAGATGGGCCCTGGAGTCTCCAGTCGCCTTCAGGCCCGCAGGTAATGCAGCCCTGTTATGTTACACCTTGTTTGATAGAGGAGGGTGGGTGTGTTGTTTGCTCAAAACTGTAAGCAGCGAGTGCTCATGCCAGATCAAGGGTCAGACTGCATACAAGCAGGTACAAAATTCCACTCCTGCTTCACGCCACTGTGATTAAAGCCATTGGCTGGTCCCTTATGGTTTGTGGAGGCAGATGTACCTCAGCGAGACAATGTGTGAGGGAACCTCTGTGGTCTCCACTCCTGCAGCTTCTGAAGTTTGAGGGAAGGTGTGGAGCTGGGCAGGGGTTTTTGCTGGGCATCACTGATTGTTGGGAAGCTGGGTCCTGGTAGGAGCCTGTGGAGGCCAGTCTCCCTCAGAATGCCCCTTGTGGGCCTCCTTCCCCGCCCCCCCCTCCCCCACATTCCCAGGGGTTAGCTTACCTGATTGCCCACCTGTGGCCAGGCAGAGTCAGGGGACAAGAGGGGAGGATGTGAGTTCTCTTCTGCACAGGCTCCCAGTCCTGCGTGTCCAGCTCACAGAGTCCAGGGTGCAGAGAAGGGAGGGCAGTCCATGGGTCTGACCCCAAAAACACACGATAGGGGCTTGGCTTAAATACAGGAAGCTCATTCCAGCTTTAGGAGGGTTGCAGTGCAGAGGTAGGCAGGGCCATAGCTGGAAGCCCAGAGCACAGAACAGTCATCACGCTGAGGGTGAAGCAGGGGCAGGCAGGGGCATGAAGGGTTTGGCTCCTAATTCTGCCCAGACAAGAAGTAGAACTCCACCTACTGCTCACTAGGCCTGGCTTTAAAGGAGGGGTGGGGCGAGGGGAGGAAGCCAGGATCAGCGTGGGTAGGACCGCTTTTCCTTTCAGAAGAGGCGGGAGCACTTCAGATATTGCTGCCCCTTCATTCCTTGACTGGCACACCTAGAAAATGGCCAGGGTCACATGCTTCGGCCTCGGAATTTCACTAGTGGGGCTCTATCCCAAGGAAACACCATGAAAGGTTTATGAACTAAGTGTTGCGTAGGTAGTGAAAAACTGGAAGCGACCTATATATCCCCCCAAATAGACAAGTGATGAAGTAAACGATGTTTAAAATGTTCTTCATATTATAACTTAAAAAGTAAAAATGTTAAAAGTGTAAGTAAGGGGAAATGTACGGAGCAGAGAAAAGTCTAGAAGGAGTTCTGGAGGCCAGAAGCCTGAAATCAAGGGTTTTCCTCCTGAAACTGGTAGGGGAGAATGTCTCCTTGCCTCTTTTGCTTCTGGCATTTGCAGGCTGTTAAGGAATCACCCAGATCTTTTTCCTTCCGATGGAGGGAGAAACCTGGTTCTTCCCTGCACTGTGTGTGTGTGTGTGTGTGTGTGTGTGTGTGTGTGTGTGTGTGGTGTATGTGTGTGTGTATCCTTTACTTTTATCCTGTGAGTATCCTTTGCTTTTGCACAGAACACTCCACTGCTGACACTTCTGGTCACCAAATGTTTTCCTCCACCAAGCAATTCTCTGTGACACCCGCTGCGTATCCTACAATTTAACTCAATTCTGACACAGTCTATACAGAGAAAGTGTCAGATTCCACAGGTTAGGGGCTCAGTCCCACAAGACTGCCCATCCCCAACACACACACACTTCAGCCGAAGTCACAAGCCGGATGGGAGATTCCAATGTCCCCCTCCTTGGATTTGATTAATTCGCTAGAGTGGCTCACAGAACTCAGGGAAACACTTATGTTCACCAGTTTATTTTATTTTATTTCTTTTTAAAAATATATTTTTATTGATTTCAGAGAGGCAGGGAGAGGGAGAGAGAGATAGAAACATCAATGATAAGAGAGAATCATCGACTGGCTGCCTCCTGCATGCCCCCACACTGGGGATCGAGCCCACAACCTGGGCATGTGCCCTTGACCGGAATTGAACCCAGGACCCTTCATTCCACAGGCTGACACTCTATCCACTGAACCAAACCAGCTAGAGCCACCAGCTTATTAAAGCATATGCTAAAGGATACGATAGACAGCCAGATGGAAGAGACACACAGGGCAGGGTATATGGGAAGGGGTGTGCAATTCTAAGCCCTCTCCGAGCACCACTCTCCCAGTGCTCATGGCCCAGAAGCTCTCTGAACCCGGTCCTGTGGGGATTTTAATGGAGGCTTCATCTCATAGGCACAATTGATCATTAATCCCATCAGAGCCCCTCCCCTTTCTCAAGAGAATGCGTGTGCTGGGCTGGAAATTCCAAGCTTCTCATCCTGGCTTCGTCTTTCCAGTGAGCAGCCCCTCTCCAGGAGCCATCAGGAGCCCACCCAGAGTTGCCTCATTAGAATAAAGACACTGACATCACCTGGGAAATGGCAAGGGTTTCAGAAGCTCTGTGCCAGGAACGCGGGGCAGAGACCAATGTATGTATTTTCTGTGACCTCACAGCAGGCAATCCTTGGCATCCCTTGGCTTGGAGATGCATCTCCCCAATCTTTGCCTCCATCGTCACATGACCCTCTTCTCCCCGTGTGTCTCTCAGTGCGTAAGTTGTCCTCCTTCTATGAGGACACCAGTCATATTAGCATCACTGGGGCCACCCTGATCCATGGAACTTTATCTCAACCTGATTACATCTGCAAAGACCCTATTGCCAGATGAGATCCTATCCAGAGGTACCAGGTGTTAAGACTTCAATACCTTTTTGGGAGACATAATTCAACCCATAGCAAGTAGCATATCTGCTTCTTTGAGGTTGTAGGGTCTTGGGCAAGACCTTTCTGAGGCTCAGTTTCCTCATCATGACAGTTCGGGAGTACAGGCTTTTTCAAAGGGTCCCTCCAGCTGTAATGTTCTGTACCGAGGGTCGCCATCCAGCATATAGACTCCCCTCCTTCCCCTGAAGAAGCTTTAGGGGCTCGTGAGTTAGCCGGCTTCTGGCCCCAGCCAGCCACTTGCAGACACGGAGCTGGAGGTGGAGGAACTGCCCAGGTGGAGGGCCTTGTTCAGCTTATCCCACTGTGTTGTCAGCCTCTGACCTTTGCCTGGGACTTTGGACCAGCCCCTTGTGCCCTCTAAGCAGGGCAGGGCTTATCTGTAGCAGTGATGATACTGCTCTCATCCCGTCTTGTGGACTGTTGCAGCAGCTCCGGCTGAGCTGTCTGCGTGTGGCTGCTTCATTCCCGCACTGCCACAGCGAGGTCCCATGACCTTTTTAATAGGAGGACTTAAGCTTGTCGTCCTCATGCTTAGAAGGCTTCAAAGACTCCCCTCTGGCTGCAATATAAAGATCGAACTCTGCAACACAGGACCTGAAGCCGACTGGTCCCTCATCCCTTCCTCACAGTCCCTGAGCCCCACCCTAAGAACTACTGGAGTTTTCCAGATTCACAGCAGTTTTCTGCTCTCCCCGCCTGCCTTCCTAACCTGGCCAACTCCTCACAACCTTCAGCACGCAGCCCAGGACCCGCTCCTCAGGAGCCTACTCACCTCGCCCACCTCCTCCTCCACCTCAGAATGACCTCCATCCTCCATCTGAGGGCCTCTTTGGGGTTTGCATCATGCCCTACATTGGTTATCTGTTATTGTGTAACAATTAACCCAAAGCTTCACGTGTTAGACAACAAACATTTATTACCTCGCACGGTTTCTTAGGGTCAGGTAACCGGGACCAGCTCAGCTGCAAGATTCTGCCTCAGAGACTCTCATGAGGTTGTAGCCAAAATGCTGCCCAAGGCTTGACTGGCTGAAGGAACCATGTCCAAGCTCACTCACATGGGTAGTGGCTGGAGGCCTCAGTTTCTACTTTTCCACTATGCGTGGGGGCTGCTTACAATGTGGCAGCTAATTTTCCCAGAGTTGGGGGGCGGGGAGGGGGGGAGAGAGAGGAGAGAGAGACAGAGAGAGAGAGAGAGACAGAGAGCCCAAGACTGCAGCTACAGAGTTTCATAACCTGACGTCAGCAGTGACAAACCATCCCTCTGCCATATTCTCTTGGTCACGCAGACAACCCCTGTACCGTGTGGGAAGCGACTGCACAGTGTGTGAATACCAGGTGGTGGGGATCGTGGGGGGCATCAATCATCCGTCCCGGAACTTACCACACTGAGTGGGGTCGTCATCTGTCACCCCCACTGACTTGGGTCCGATGTTGTTCATCTTGGTGTTCCTGCGACCAGCACTGTGCTTGGTGCCGTAGCATTTGGTCACTGGTCATTGAAGGAAGAGACAAATGAATGAATGCTTTCTCTAATAATCTTATCAGGACTTTTGTTTATTTGGATTTAAATTAATTTTTTATTATAAAAACAACACATGCATATTATTTAAAAAACACACACCTAGAAACATAAGGGTGAGAAATGAAAAATAAGTCTCCATTTTAACTCCCCACATCCAGTCTTAGTGCCTAGAGAGGATGAGCACTAACATTTCAGGGGTATCCTTCCAGAAATTTTCTAAATTAACAATAGAGTTGTTTTGGGGTCTCATATAAAGTTATGCAAGTAAGAGTGCTTTGCTCATGTCAGAGGCCCTGGCTGTGCGGGTCTGACCTGGGGACCCCCCAGTGGCCGCTCCTGCCATCTGTTAGGACTGGAATCCCAGCACACAGTATTGTTACACATCAGAATATTTTGCATGTTTTTACTCTTGTAAGCTATGGTCCTTGGATGGTCTCAGTACATAAAACTAATATTGACTTAGCACAGAGCCCCAGAGTGGAATTAGTGGGTCAGGGAATCTGAACATTTTTACAAGGACCACCAGCTGCTTTGAGTTTCTACCTACATAGTAAGTCCCGCTCCTCGGCCTTTCTCCTCAGCCCTCTCTCCTTCGCCAGCAGCCAGGACTCTTGGCTGCTTCGAACACGCACCACCAGCGAGTTTGGACAGTAGGGGTTTCATGGAGAATAAGAAATACTAAGGAACACGGGAGTGTTTGGGAGGGCCAGAGAACCTGCTGGGATGCCAGACAGCCAGGGATGCTGCAGCCAGACAAAACGCCCAGCAGCGCCCCAGACGTTTCCAGTGGGAACCTCGGCTGACACTGTTCGCCACTTGTGCCTGGTAACCCTGGGGTCGTGTCAGAACCGCCCCTGTTCTCCCAGCACGTCCTTGCCACAGAGTCCTCTTTCCCATGTTTGGTTGCTGCCAAACAGGCCTCAATGCATGTGACTGGCAGCAACTTGGTTAGCTCCCTGCTCCCTTTGTGCCAGGGATTCTGGGAAATGTAGCATGTTGTCCAGGAAGGAACAGTATCTCCTTATTGGCTTGTTCTGCTCAACCTCTGTTGGTTACACTTTTCTCTGTAACATCTCCTGCCGCCTTTTTTCTTTCCCTGGTGATTTATTTTTAAAAAATCTATATATTTTATTGATTTCAGAGAGGAAGGGAGAGCTGGAGAGAGAGAGAGAAACATCAATGATGAGAGAGAATCACTGATCAGCTGCCTCCTACACCACCCCCCCCTTCCCCACTGGGGGTCAAGCCCACAACCCAGGCATGTGCCATTGACTGGAATCGAACCCGGGACCCTTCAGTCTACAGGCTGACGCTCTATCCACTCTATCACACCGGTTAGGGCTTTCTCTGGCGATTTAATTTGTTCAGGCTGCTGTAACAAAATGCCACAGACAGGACGGCTTAGACAAGAGAGATTTACGTTCTCCCAGTTCTGGAGGCTGGAGTCCACAATCACGGTGTGAGCAGGATTGGTTTCCTCCGAGGCCTCTCTCCTTGGCTTGCATGTGGCCACCTTCTGGCTGTGTGTCCACATGGTCTTTCCTCTGTGCACACGTCTCCCTGATGCCTCTCTGTGTGTCCAAATTTCCTCTTGCTCTGAGGACCCAAAACAGGTTAGATTAGGGCCCACCCAAGGCCATAATTTAACCTAATCACCTCTTTAAAGGCCTCATCTCTGAATAGTCACATTCTGAGGTAGTGGGGGTTAAAGCTTCAATGTATGATCTTTTTTGGGGGGGAGACACATAATTCAGCTTATAACCCCTGTTTAAGATGATTCCATCCTTGCCCCTTCTCTACCTCACATCAGCACCCATATCATCAACTTAAGTCGCCCTGTCCTCTGGCTGCACCAGCTGTAATCTGTGTGCCAGTAATTTGCTGCTGACACTACTGCAGGGGCCCCGGCAGGGTCACCGGGACAGGCCAGGGGCAGGGCAGTAGAGAACCCCACCTGCTGAGGAGTCGGAGCCAAATGTTTTGTGTTTCTTTAAACATGTGACATGCCAAGGAAAGCTGTCAGCTGTCATCTCACACATGGGCTCTAAGTGCGGGGCAGAGTGGAGAGAGCACAAGTGTCAAGTTCAACTTGACTGCCTGAGTGCTCTCGTGTGAACAGCTGATCAGCACGCAGCGTGCGAACACTTGGACGAAGTAATGAGCTCCGGTCAGATGAACTCTGTTAGAAGTCTGATTTCGTTGCCACAGTAAATTCTGTTGGGGTGCAGGCCAGTGCTCCTAAGGTCAGCTGTTATCTTCCTAACAGCACTCAGCCCACGTTGAGCATGGCACAGAGTCACAGCACGCAGGTGTGAGGGTGTGAGGACGGAAGGGAATAGGCGCTCGATGAGGAAATGGTCTCTGACACAGGTGAAGTGCCTCTCTTGGTTAGAATCTAGCCCGTATAAAGCTCTGCTCCGGAAAACATGCCAAGAAAGTAGATTCATGAGTGTGTTCTAAATCCATTCCTTTCTGATTCCTCAGCAGACATCCCCCCATCCTCTGGTCTGTTCTAGATATAGGCTCTCTGCCTTCATTGGACTGTGCTATCCATTGACTCTTGGTCCTTCTGAAAGCTCCCAAACCACCCTGCCTTTTAGGCCTGGTGCGGCAGGTAAGACTTGGCATCCTTAGCACTGGTAGACCACGTGTGGCTTCAGTTTTACAAATTGCTCACATCCTTTGACTAGCAATAGTCTTTCTAGGAATATATCCTAAGGGAAAAAAATCAGAGATGCAGATCAAAATTTATACGCAAGGATATTCATTGCACAATTGTTTATAATAGTGAAAAACAAAACAAAAATTATTTCAAAATAAAGAACGGAAGACCTGTTACAAATGCAGGAGATTGACAAGTAAATGATGCACCCACCTAGTGGTCATTTAAAAATTTAGCCTGTCTGGTGTGGCTCAGTTGGTTGAGCGTCCTCTCCTGGTTGCGGGCTCAATCCCCAGTAGGGGGGCGTGTAGGAAACAGCTGATGGATGTTTCTCTCTCATTGATATTTCTATCTCTCTCTCCTTCTCCTTTCTTCTCTCTGAAATCAATAAAAATATATTTTAAAAACATTTTAGAGAAATGTAATGGTGTGAGATGATAGTCAGCAAAGCTCAACAAAACAAAAAACTAGAAAATAAAAGTATATGTAATATAGTCCTGATTTAAAAAAACAACAACTAGAAAGTAAATACTAAAAGGAAAAAAGACTAGAAGGAAGTACTGAATGTTAGCAATGTCTGTCTTCTGATAATACTTAGCAGTGTCTTTCAAGGTTTACAGCCAGAAAAAAAGGCCACGTAGGAATGAGAAGGCCAGTGCCAAAGGTCTTTATTATATACTCAAAGGAGATGACTAAGATATCCAGACAAAGAATACTTTCTTCATGAAAATGAAAATAAAACATAGGATTCTGAACTGGACCATTTGGCCATTCATGGCATTATCGGGGCAACTGGTGAAACTTGGACTGGATTCATGGAATAGCTAAAAACAGCATATTCATGTAAATTTCCTGATGTTGATGGTTACATTGTGATTATGTTGAAAACATCTTTTTTTTTGTAGGAGATACACAATAAAATATTCAGAAGTGATGGAGCATGATGTTAAAAATGTACTCTTAAATGGTTCTGTAAAAAAAAAAAGTTCATCTTTTTTTTCTGAATTGAAATTATTTCAAAATAAAAAATATTAAGCCAAAAAAAAGATAATGCTGTCCCCCTTGTTGGAGAGTCAGTCCTAGGGCACAGACTGGCTCCCCGCACCGTGGGACTCCCCTCCCTGGACACAGTGTTGTCCCCCAGACACCTCACTGCAGGGCTCTGCTGTCTGTCCTCAGGGTCACATTGTCCACAACTGGAAGGCGCGATGGTTCGTCCTTCGGCAGAACACGCTGCTGTACTACAAGCTCGAGGCGGGTCGGAAGGTGACCCCTCCCAAGGGCCAGATCCTCCTGGATGGCTGCACCATCACCTGCCCCTGCCTGGAGTATGAAAACCGACCAGTAAGTGAAGGCTGGCTCCCAGCTCCTCCCTGCTCCAGACTCCTCCCCTGCGGGCCTCTGGTGACAGGGGTGTGGGTAATGGGAAGAACTGAGCTATCCTTGAAAAACCCGGTTCCAATCCTGGCTGCACCACGTACCGGGTATGTGGCCTTGAGCAAGTAAGGGACCTCTCTGAGCCTTAGCTCCTCCTCCATAAAATGGGATAAAAAATGACACCTATGTCCCATGAATGCGATGGGGATCCTGTAGGCTAGGAGGCACTGGAAAAAATGTGAGTAATCAAAGCAATATGATGGCTTTCGTCCCCAAGGGGTGCATGTTCCAGAAGTCAGGGGCAGAGTCCACCCTACCATCAAAAAAGTATCTGACTCAATCATTTATCGAAGGCCCAGTAGGTGCCAAGAAATTAGCTAGGCTTGGAGGAGTTGAGGAAGAAAATAGTAAGATTGCTTCTTCTCCAGTTAATAATCTTATTAGGAAAGCAAGTGGTTAATCGAAAAACATTCAGTTTCAAATGATGGTTCCAACATTATCAGCCATAGAGAGCACTGTGTCCGCAGAGAAGGGAGACGGCTGGGTCAGGTGTGTCTCTGCGAGGAATGGAGAGGGGGGTGTGGGGGTGTGTGGGGTGGTGGTGGTGGTGGTGGTGGTGGGGAAAGATCTAGAAGAGGAGAGAGGCAGACGTTCCAGGCCGGTGGATGTTCCAGTCTTAAGTAGAAGTGCGGGGAGAGGGAGGGGTAGATTTGGAGAAGAGGTTGGCCAGTGTGGCCAAGGGGAAACGCTCCCTGAGGGAGCCGTGGGAGAATGGCTGGGGCCAGTGGAGGGGATGGGGAGCCCCTGAAGGTTCTGAGTGAGCGAATGGACTGATGGAACCTCTGTTAGGAAGACTAACAGGAAGAAGGAAGCTCAGTTCCTAGTAGGGTTGCTAGATCCATAAAGAAGGTACCTTCCGTCTGAGTGCCCGTCTGGCTGGCTGTCTCTTCCCGCAGCTCCTCATTAAGCTCAAGACTCGCACATCCACAGAATACTTCCTGGAGGCCTGTTCTCGGGAGGACAGGGATGCCTGGGCCTTTGAGATCACAGGGGCGATTCATGCTGGGCAGCCGGGGAAGGTCCAGCAGCTCCACATACAGAGAAACTCCTTCAAGCTGCCCCCTCACATCAGCCTGCAGTGAGTGCCCGGCCCCCTGTCCGCACTCCGCCTGCCTCTGCTGCGGACTCTCTGTCTGTGTCTGTGTCTGTGTCTGTGTCTGTGTCTGTGTCTGTGCCTGTGTCTGTGTCTGTGTCTGTCTGTGTCTGTGTCTCCATCTGTGTCTGTGTCTGTGTCTGTGTCTGTCTGTGTCTGTGTCTGTGTCTGTGTCTGTGCCTGTGTCTGTGTCTGTGTCTGTCTGTGTCTGTGTCTGTCTGTGTCTGTGTCTGTGTCTGTCTGTGTCTGTGTCTGTGTCTGTCTGTGTCTGTGTCTCCGTCTGTGTCTGTGTCTGTGTCTGTCTGTGTCTGTGTCTCCGTCTGTGTCTGTGTCTGTGTCTGTGTCTGTGTCTGTGTGCAGTGGGGCCTGACTGCTTCCGCCAGCGTGCTTCAGGGCCTTTTGCTGTCACTGCCCTGTTTGTATTCTTTTCTCTGCCTGGGAATGGCCCTGCTCCTGCATAACCCTTTGGGGCCTCGGCTGCTTCCTCCCACCTCAGCATCTTGCGAGCCTCCCTCCAGTTTCAGCCAGGT
Source organism: Corynorhinus townsendii (assembly GCA_026230045.1). NCBI lineage: Eukaryota > Metazoa > Chordata > Mammalia > Chiroptera > Vespertilionidae > Corynorhinus > Corynorhinus townsendii. The sequence goes on along the minus strand of JAPDVU010000001.1, from coordinate 207,463,267 downwards.
GCTCAGGGCTACAGCACAGCTCTGGGAACCCCCACTCACCAATCGTGGACATGTTCGCCCCCTAGTGGCAAGAACGATGTGTTCTGGAAGCAGTTGCATTCTTACCCTGTAGTGTTCCTCACCCATTCATTCACTCAGGACATAGTTCTTGAGCACCTACTGCACGCAGTTCATAGCACTAGATCCTCAAGAGATGCAGATGGGGATAAACAAGGTCCCTTCTTAGAGGCTTTCCAGCCCAAGTACGTAATTAGCAAATGAGAAAAGACCTTCCATTGGTGGCAGCAACCATCCCACAGAAGGAAAGCAGGTCGGCAGTGGAGGTGCAAGTATCAAGTAGGGGTGTATGAAAGGAATTCCCATCATGGAAACTTACAACAGCCCATTCACAGGAAAAACTTCTAACCCCCAAGCAGCAGAAGTCACAGCTCTTTAGTTTTACTACAAAAGCAATAACTGTCTAGGATAGAAATATTAGAACATTTAGATGAGCATGAAAAAAAAAAAAGATGCAAAACCCTACCTACCTCTCACATTCTGCCCCCTCTTTCTTTGTGGTGCGTATGGCACCATTTGCCACTTGCTTAATACCCTGAGGCCCTTTCTCACATCTGTCAGTGTGATGAGGGGCCCCTGACCTTGCCTTCCTCCGGTGTAGTCGCATCGTGGACAAGATGCACGACAGCGGGAGTGGAATCCGGCCAAGCCCCAACGTGGAGCAGGGAAGCACCTACAAAAAGACCTTCATTGGTGAGCCTTCCCTCTCGGAGGGAAGTGGAAACCTGGGGCGTGGTGAACTGGGACGTAGTGGTGCTTGACCAGCTTGTGTTGAGGCCAGAGCTGCCTGCTGGCCAACAGTCTGGCCGGAGATGGCCACGCGTGGGTGTGGCCACAGCTCCACATAGCAGGGGTGGCCATTGGTCTGCTCTTGGGCAGAGCCCCAAGGCTGCCCAGGATGTCAAAGTCAGTGAGGTCACAGCCAGGCCCCCCACCCATGGAGGCTGGTCGGTAAGCTGTGGTCTGACTGGTGCTGCCCTTGCTCTGATGCAGGCTCCTCCCTGGTGGACTGGCTCATCTCCAACGGCTTTGCAGCCAACCGGCTGGAGGCCGTGACCCTGGCCTCCATGCTCCTGGAGGAGAACTTCCTGAAGCCAGTCGGCGCCCGAAGCACGGGAGCCGTTCGCTCTGGGGACCTGGCCGAGCAGTTCCTGGATGACTCCACGGCCCTGTACACCTTTGTAAGTTATGGAGAGGGGTCCTCTTGCCACCAGGGCAGAGGGAAGGGGGTGGCCACAGAGTGGGGACAAGGGGTCCACAGTCATGGGTGAGGCCTCGGGTTTGGGGGACAGCTTCACCCCAGGTGGAATGGGTTTCTCTGTGAAGGATTTTCCTTTTTCCTATGGTAGCCCCCACAGCCTGTAACTGGGACTTTTTGTGACAGAATCCTTGTTTTCTTCCCACGAGGCTGAGAGCTACAAGAAGAAGATCAGTCTCAAGGAAGACATTAATCTGAGCACGATGGAGTTGAGTGGCACGGTGATAAAGCAAGGCTATCTGGCCAAGCAGGTATGGCTGCCTTGGAGCAGGGATGGGCAGTTCTCAACCTCAGGGGAGGCAGGAATTTCCCAAAGGGTGGGAAGGGCTGAGACTGCGGAGGCGCTGATTATCAGCAGGATGAGCTAAAGCAGGGGTCCAGCAGCTGCCACAGGGAGCAGGTCAAGGGGATGCATGTGCCCACCCTCACTCCTCCCTCATCCCCTGCCCCCCCCACACACCCTCTCTCCCATGTCCCAGACACAGAGGTGTTCAGGGAAAAGGTACACAAGTAATGATGACAACATTAGAAATGCCTACGTTCATATGTGTCTGGAGGGCATTGGCTCCTGGGTTGGTGGTCGCATTGCTGCCTTCTGTTCTCTGAGGCTTTCTGGGGTCTCTGCCTTCTTTTGTGGGACTCTGCACTCCCCCTTGAGACACTTTACAAACAACCCACCTCAGTAGGTTGAAGATGAAATCTTACAGGGTCATCTCAGTGTTTGAAAACTGACCAGGGCCACTGCTCCTAGCCGTGTTTGGGAGAGCAGCCCTGTCAAGCAGGAGACATCCATGTCACAGTCACACCAGCGGCATTTCTACCTGTGCCTGACAAAAAGGCTGTTCGGGAACAAAATGACTGCATGACGGCGCAGGAAGTGTCCATGGGCCTCTGCACGCCCCCAGTGTTGGTGTGCACCTCACACACGTGTGCACGTGCCTGTCGGCACGTGTGCTGCTCAGCACCATTCCCGTGTTCCTCAGAGCACCTGTTGCTGTCACCTGTTTCTTGCACACGAGGATCCCCATCTGCTCTCAGATTATTTACCTTATGAAACTGCCCAGGAGACCACGTGGAGGGCGTGGGGGCGGGACTCGGTGTTCCAGACTGGAGAGTGAAGGAAGCTTTGTGACCTAGGGGGTGAGGCCAAAGGCAGTCTTACACTCGTCTGTATCTTACACATTTAGATTTTAGCACCTAATTGATCATTTCTTGCTTTTCTGATGCAGAATGGTGAAGTGCTTTTTACTGCAGATGTGTGCACATGTGTACGTGCAGCTGTAGGTTTGTTTGGGGAACAAGTTGACACTTGACTTGATGCCCTTGGGTTCCACTTCGCCCTGAGCTCTCAGTCCACTTGGCACCTGCTGCCTCCCTGTCCTCCTTGTGTCCTGCGTGGTGTCCGGGGAATGTCCCCCCCCGCCCCCCTCCTTCAGCACTGATCCTCTTCGGCTCTGTCGACTCAACTAAAGGCGACAGTGTTTTTGCCAAGTGCGTCTGAGCAGGGAAGTCCGTGATACATCGCTGCCGTCCTTGGGGCTCCGGCAGGCTCTTCTTAGAAAGGGGTCGCATGGAGCCAGCTGGCTTGGAGGCTTGGCATTCAATGCAAGGAAGTGGGCGGGAGGAGCTCAGAGCTGTCCCCCAGGAGCCTGCCCCTTTCTTTACCGCAGGGCCACAAGAGGAAAAACTGGAAGGTGCGGCGCTTTGTTCTGAGGAAGGAGCCGGCTTTCCTGCATTACTACGACCCTTCCAAAGTGAGTACCGCGTGCTCGCTTGGTCCCCTCGTGAGGCTTCCGGATACTTCTCTCCCAAGCATCGCAGGCATGTCCTTGTCCTTCCTTAACTCAGCACCCTACCATAACTTCTGCTCTTTGATTCCATCACATCATTGCCTGCTCCGTGGATCTTCATTATTTTGTGAGGAAAAGCCTCTTTTAGTCTCTCCAAAGCTTGCCACGTGGCTATGGAGGGGGAGGGGCTGGCAGACGCCAACCTGATGCTTCCCAGCTCTTCTCCCCTTTCTCTCCACAGATGCCAGGGATTCTGTTCCCTCAACCTCTCGTCCCCACCAATGTTTTGCAAACTTTCTTTTACTATTTAATATTTAAGCTGTAATTTACTAATTTTATTTTCTTCTAATTGATCGAAGAATTGCTATTCTGAGTTTCAGATAATAATATTATTGCATGCCGAGTGTATCTAATTTCAGTCAAAAGAGAAGAAAAATGGCTTTTCAGATGGCCTATTCAACCTTGACTTTGGAAGATGTAGGAATTTCATTCAGTTTTTGAAAGCGTGAAGCCTGGGCAGTTCCTGCCTCACTGAGCTTGTCAGGATGTGAAGGAGCGTGAAGGGGGCCTGGGGTCCTGACAGATCACAGCAGGCGCTGAGGGTCAGGGAGGGCTGTGGCCCTGCGGTAGCCAGGTGAACAGAGTCCAAAACTTCCTCACTGGTGCTTGTAGGTTGGCTGCAAGAAGGCCAGGTTCTGCGTCATCTTCATTACACATGACTCTCACAACTTCTTTGGCTGGCACCACTGAGGGTGGTTATAGGCGAGAGTGCAGCTCTTCCCTTTTGTCCTTTCACACAGTTCCTAATAGGTCTCCTTCCCTCTGCAGGAAGAGAACCGGCCAGTGGGTGGGTTTTCCCTTCGTGGTTCACTCGTGTCTGCTCTGGAGGACAATGGCGTTCCCACTGGTAAGGTCCAACTTTGGCCCCCGCCTGAGAGCTCAAGGGCCTCCCTCCTGCACTCTCAATAATGCTCTGTTGTCAAAGGACTGAGCTGTGGGAGCTGAGTAGGGCTTTCTCAATGAGACCATGAATGGTATGAGTTTTAAAGCCAGTTTCAGAATTAGAGAAAAGGGCATGTGTTCTTAGTGTTTTAACAATACAGCTATATAATCCTTGCCTTTAATACTTTCCCCTCAATTTCTTTGTTTACTGGTCCATAAGCTTCCACCTAAGAATAATATTAGTTTACACAGTGTTTAAGGGTTAGGGACATACTTTAATATCTATTGTCACACTAACTAGCTAGGGTAGGAAGGTAGTATCATTCCCATTTTATGGATGTGGAAATTGTGGTTCAAAGAAGTTAAACAGCTTAAAGTCAAATCCTAAATCTGTACCTTCTCTTTATATAAACACTAGAGGCCTGGTGCACGGAATTTGTGCACTGGGGCGGGGTGGGGGGGCAGCATTGTCCCTCAGCCCAGCCTGCACCCTCTCCAATCTGGGACCCCTCAGGGGATGTCCAACTGCCAGTTTAGGCCCGATCCCGCATCAGGCCTAAAGCAGCAGTCGGACATCCCCCTCACAATCCAGGACTGCTGGCTCCTAACCACTTGCCTGCCTGGCTGCCTGATTGCCCCTAACTGCTCCCCTGCCAGTCTGATTGACACCTACCCGCTCCCCTGTCAGCATGATTGATACCTAATTCCTCCCCTGCTAGCCTGATCATCCCCAACTGCCCTCCCCTGCAGGCTTGGTCCCTCCCGACTGCCCTCCCCTGCTGGCCATCTTGTGACAATGTGGGGGCAGTCATCTTGTGACAACGTGGGGGTGGCTATCTTGTGACAACGTGGGGGCGGCCGTATTGTGACAAAAGGGCGTGAGGGTCAATTTGCATAACACCTCTTTATTATATAGGATACTAGATTCTTTTATGTGAACGACATTGTAGATCTAGGGTTAGCATAGGTGGCAGACCATGAAGGCTTCCGAGAATGTCCGAACAGCTTGGCCGGAGTGGCTCAGTGGTTGAGTATCAACCTGTGCCCCAGTTTCGGGCTCAGTCCCCAGTGGAGTGCATGCAGGAGGCAACCAACCAATGATTGATTCTCTCTCGTCATTGATATTTCTCTCTCTCCCTCTCTGAAATCAATAAAAATATTTAAAACAATTGTCTAGACCAGGGGTCCTCAAACTTTTTAAACAGGGGACCAGTTCACTGTCCCTCAGACCGTTGGAGGGCTGGACTATAGTTTAAAAAAAAACTATGAACAAATTCCTATGCGCACTGCGGGCCTGGGACGAGTCGACTGCTAAGCAGGACAGGCAGCGGCACCCGGCGGGCTGGATAAATGTCCTCGGCGGGCCGCATGTGGCCCGCAGGCCGTAGTTTGAGGACTCCTGGTCTAGACATACCACTGGCAGGCCTTGAGGCACAAGCAAAGGAGGGATGGGAGAGATGAAAAGCACCATGCACCTTGTGGGATTCCCTAACCATGTACATTTGTATTTAATAAATACTTCATTATTTGTGTTTCTGTCTGTATCTGTTGATTTTCAGCTGCTTCCAGATATCTGATTTTCAGGTATTTCCTCACTGATTTTTTTTCTGCCTAGGCGTTAAAGGGAACGTCCAGGGAAATCTCTTCAAAGTGATTACTAAGGATGACACACACTATTACATCCAGGCCAGCAGCAAGGCTGAGCGAGCCGAGTGGATCGAAGCTATCAAAAAGCTAACGTGACGGGGACCTGAGACCAGGACCAGGATTCCTCCCACCTACCCGGTGACACCGACAGGGTTTCCCAGAAAATGAGGTGTTAATGTAACTTTATTTTGTACTGTTTTGGAGTGAGTCTACTGAAGAGTTTCCTAGGTTACAATGGGCAGTGGTGCTATTTTCTTCCCCACCTTCATGTTAACAACCTGAAATGCTCGAACAGCCATTAGGCGTCAGCATGTTGCCTTTCACCAGTCATCACAGCCAGCCACTCCTCGCCCACCAAAGTAGGTTTGCCTTGTAACACTAACTGGCCACATTATACTACGAAATAAAACGCTAGTCTCGTGGCACTGTCTCTGAAATGCTGTCAACAGCTATTAACTCCTTTAGGATTAATAAAAATTGACATTTGTTTCTGGCTATTAGAATTCCCATACAAAGTTTGTTTTCAAAGGTTTTTCATGCTTGAGACTATACGAATGAGCAAGGTGGTTATGCAGACACCTCAAGTGATCTCTGTGACTAAGACATGCTTCATCTCAAAGTGGGATGGTGGCAAAATTAACTTGAACATTCAAAGAATATTGTTTTCCTTTGAAAAATAAGCTTGCATTTAGTATTACACTTCACAGAAAAATCCTGGACTCAGTTGAAGCGATTAGTCACACATACTAAAAAAAAAAGGTAAAATTATAGCCTTACTGTGGAAAATACCACTTAGAAAGAAGCAGAGCCGAGCTCTCTAAAGGACAGAGAAAGATATGAATAGGAAAAAGAGTTAAATCAAGGCATGAGATTTTGGTTTTCTAAGTGAACATTAAGACAAATTGGTACCAAGAAGCTTAAGCAGTTGGAAGGTTAACCTGCAGTAGTGAAAAGTCTTTATCATACAATTATTTTAAAAAACATTTTTATTGCTTTCAAGTTCATACAGTAAACTGGCATAAGATACTGCCAGCATTCTTGCTTAAATACAAGTACTTATAGACTCCCTTTAATGAATAGGTAAGATACATTAACTGACATTTAAGGGGACTAGATACTTCCGAAGTAAAAATTTGTCCTTAGTTTGAACTGTTCTCTTAATTTCATCTGGAATACTTGACCTGAGTGATCTAAATTCTAAGGGAATGAGGTTTTACTTCATTCCTTACATCGTAAAGAGATTGCCTTTTAGAGCACCATTTTCCATTTGGCATTTTACCAGGTCTAATGCCCCTGGAATTATTTATTGCTTTTGGGATAGCAATAGGTGTTTATCTGAATTTGACTGTATTTGGTTTGATGGCTTCTTCTCTAAACTGGCACAACTGTACCATACTGTGTAGGACAGAGTCCTCACGCATTTAAAGTAGATGACCATCAATCACCTTGAGGTAAATCAGTGAACAACTCTTATCAAGGTACTAGCATTTTAATTTTTAAAATCCTGAACCATTTGAATTCAACTGTTTTTGATTTAAAAGTAGTTAAATCGAGAATGTTTGAAAGTCTGGCAGCTGAGTAATAATTGTATTGCTAAGCATAATATAGTGCTTAGCATGTCTCTGTAGGTTCCCACTTAGAATTATCCAAAGTATTGGTTTGTCTTGTTTTGGTATAAGATAAAAACTGGTTTGAATGGTCATTTTCTTGTCAGCCATTCTCAATTAATTATGCACCAAGCTATTTCTAAGGTTCAGTTTTGAGTTGATAATCACTTGACGTCAGTCCAAGGCAGAATGGGAAGTAGATGAAGTTGCCCTATTTTAATGAAGTTTTTTGGGGGAGATCCAAGGTTTGGATAAACTGGTCACTTGACTTTGTCAATCTGTTCCTTCAGTTATCTGGAGCTGGGTATGTTATCTTGTCCTTTAAAAGTGATACTTTTAGGTCAGCTAGGTATATGTATGCTTTAAGTTCAGTTAGTTCTATCACTGAGGTATCAATCTTTTCTCTGGTAAGGGTCATGAATTTGCAAACTGTTGTGGAACTGAACAAAAGGCCTGCATGGATAAATTCACTTACCATGAAGATTACCAGCATTTCTCATTATAGCTTTTGAAGTATAAAAATACTCAGTAAACAAAAATTCAATTCCCTGTCGATAGCAAACATTTAAGGAGCATCTGTTATATTTTGGTGACATCTGCTGTGAGCTTTACAGACTTATTTTTTGACTCCTCAAAAAGACCAAGGTGAAAATTATGTGCCAATTTTGAATATATCCTGATTTTCCTCTAAATATTCCCAGTATGGAATGCTAGCTTGCAACCATGGCTCCCTTGTCGAGATGGCTATATGAAGTCAGGCTTCTGGATTGGGACAACCTTCACATATGGCACAAACTGTCTCATCACCATTTTCCAGTCCCTTTTTTAAAATATTGAATCTAGTCCTGGATTGATGAAGGTGGATATGGTTTCATTTTCTAAGTATTTAAATGGCTATTCGTCAGAATAATTTAATAAACTTAATATATCTAGTACCTCAAGTATACGAAGATTAAATCTACAAAGACCAAAGTAACTCAACTTTCTACACCCTGGTTATTGTAGTTATAACTTCAAACCATGTGTTTTCTATGAATGAATTTATTTACCTTTAAATTTATATACCTTTAAAATAATTAGTTTTTAAAGATAAAAATGATGGAAATGTAGAAAAATCAAGGTAATTGTGTTCAAACAGATCCCTATTCTGTTATAAAGAAAACTGAAGCTTTCTAGATGGCACCTAGTTAATAATTTAATGGGGGGAAAAAAATCTCAAGTTGGGCAATGAGACTCAAAATAAATTAAAGCAGCAGCATCTTAAAAAAACAAACAAAATAAAACCAACCTTACCACTTTGAATTACAAACTCAGGCAAGCAGCTTAGTACACCAACCAGGCCGTGTGAAATTCTCCCACATACATTTCATCAGTCTCAAAGATGTAAAAGGCACACAGCCAATGTAATCCTTTAATTGCATTTTAAGGCTTTTCCCCTTAAGAATTAACTTTCACTGTAGTTAAAGTTATTTTCTCTAAGCCTTCCTTTTGAAAGGATGTTGTATAGATTCTTTGAACACCTGCCCTTATATTTCTACATCTAGACTAAAACGAATAGAATTAGGGTCTTAGTAATCATAATGCTTTTAACTGGTGACAAGAAGGAAGAAGCCTATAGTTAAATATCCCAGAAATTTATTTAATGTTTGCTTGATACATTTATATAGAAAGGTTGGGACCATTTGCTTTGGGTACCCCTGATAAATTACATAGAGGCACTGAACTACAAACAGGTGTCAATCTAGGGACATCAGAAATGGAAAGCCCAATTTTGACTGTTCTTAGCTTAGAGATGTCTCTAGTGAAACTGGGCCACTCCCTTAAAAAATGCTCAATGTGTTGGAGCTACTGTGTGAAAATAGCTGACATTTTAGGACATTTCACGTTTTGGTCTGTTAGAACATTTAAATACTCGAAAATAAAAAATATTCAGTTGTGAAGTTTTCAATACTGGAAAACTTTTAAGTCTAGGGTTTATAGCCAGGAAGGGCTGTTTTGTGTTCCTTAAACTGGACTCTGTTTCCCAAAAGTTAATCTTCAGCTTTGGCTTCCATTTCTTCTGCATCATCATCTCCATCCACTTCTGCATTTTCTCTCTCAAGCCTCTCCAGCTGCCTTGCAAGTTCGGTTTCATCTGTATCTGTGACCACTTTGGGCTGTGGAAGCAGAGGCATAATTTCAAAATGAAGTAGTCAAATAGTACACAAAATTGAATTTCAATACTATCACTGCCTAGTATTTTAACTCTTAAAAGACACTTAACAACTCTGATGCCATATCTATTCATTTCTGAGTGCTGACATATGACTAATAAATTCCATTAGCTCAAAAATGGAAGAAACTTATGAGAATAAAACAGTACAGAAAAAAGAAATGTGTATTTAAAACAAAGTACCATTTCCTGTTATTTTTACAAGCTAAAACTGAAAATATATGAAAATAATCTCAGTGGCTATATCTTTCAAACTCAAAAGACATCCTATAAAGATGCACCTTCTAGATTCAAAATAAATTTACTATTCTTTTGCAGAGAAGAATTATCGTGTGTGTATCTATAATGTGTTAAATATTTTTATATATACATATGAAAATTAGGTTTTATTCTCGTTGAGATGAGAGAAATAAAGGCAATTACACTTATTTCTAATTCTGAGATCAAATTAAGTATTTTACATTAAATTCTGACAATAATCAACCACTAATTTTCATCATCTATTTTTCCCCCTTTGCTGGGTGGGTGACAACAGGCAGGTGACGACCTAACAACACCAGTGACCATAGTTCTCAATAAACATCCCATTATAGTTCTTATCCTATCTAATAAAAGAGTAATATGCAAATTGACCATCACGCCAAGATACAAGATGGCCAGCAGGGGAGGGCAGTTGGGAGGAACCAGTCCTGCAGGGGAGGGCAGTTGGGGGGAACCAGGCCTGTAGCGGAGGGCAGTTGGAAGGGATCAGGCCTGCAAGGGAGGGCAGTTGGAAGGGATCAGGCCTGTAAGGGAGGGCAGTTGGAAGGGATCAGGCCTGTAAGGGAGGGCAGTTGGAAGGGATCAGGCCTGCAAGGGAGGGCAGTTGGGAGGGACCAGGCCTGCAGGGGAGGGCAGTTGGAAGGGATTAGGCCTGCAGGGAGGGCAGGTGGGGGGGATCCAGGCCTGCAGGGGAGGGCAGTTGGGGGCAGGCAGGCAGGCGAGCAGTTGGGAGCCAGCAGTCCTGGATTGTGAGAGGGATGTCTGACTGCCCATTTAGGCTCGATCTCAATGGGATCAGGCCTAAACGGGCAGTCGAACATCCCTCGAGGGGTCCCAGATTGGAGAGCGTGCAGGCTGGGCTGAGGGACACCCCTCCCCACCCCCGTCCCCGTGTATGAATTTCGTGCACCGGACCTCTAGTCTATTCTAATAAAAGGGTAATATGCTAATTAGACCGGACATCTTCCAGACATTCATCTGGACTTCCTTCCAGGCAAAGCCACAGTGGCGAGGCCAAGGCAGAGGTGGTTAGGGGCAACCAGGCCAGCAGGGGAGCAGTTAGGGGCATCAGGCCAGCAGGCAAAGTGGTTAGGGGCAATCAGGGAGGTGAGTGGTTAGGAGCCAATGGTCCCGGATTACAAGAGGGACATCCCCCGAGGGGTCCCAGATTGGAGAGGGTGCAGACCTGGCTGAGGGATTCCCCCCACCGCTCCTGTGCACAAATTTCGTGCACTGGGCCTCTAGTTTACTTATAAAAAGCCCTTTTAGGAATCCTGAGTCAATAATTATTTTATGCTTAGCAGAGTTGTAATACTAAATGTACTCATTTTTTTAAAGATTTTACAATGCAAATCACTTAGACGTTTTTAAATTTATTAAAACCTTTAAGAACAAGGCAAAACCCACTCTTAATCTTACCTCCATTTGAACATTGAAGACCCCCCTCTTTTCCTCAATCTTTTCTTTTATAACAGCCATAGCCTGGTTGAGAACAGAGAGGCCTTCAGTCCTCTCCAGGGTGGTTGTAGTCATTACATACCGTGGAGGAGCTATGAGATTAATCTAAGGAAGAAGATAAAAATTCCCCTGTGAGTATACCTATAGAACACACAACTATCAGGATGTTTGAGAATTGTTTTACTAATCTGCTGCCTTAACAAATCTTAATTCTCAAAATTTAACCACCAATTTTATAGTTAGCAATTTGGGGTAGCCTGTTAAGGTAGCAAAAGCTAATTGATACAGTGATTTAATCAAATCTGCAATACTGAATACAAGAAATGACAATTTGTGGGTGTCTTTGGAGGTTAAACTAACTAGAGCCATTGTCAGCATAATGGATAATTTGTCTCTAAAACAAACAAAAATTCCAATTTGGTTCCAAACTAAACAGAAGAAATTCTTCTAAGAGATTCTAAATAACAACCATTCAGTTAATTTTATTGCTAACAAAAGATTCATAGCAAACCTCCTAAAAATTGTGTGTGAATGAAAATATGTTGCCCTTTTCAAGATTCTATAAGCATTATGGGGACAACTTAAAAAAAAGTTTTTATTGATTTTGGAGAGAAAAAGGGGGAGAGAATCACCAATTGGCTGCTGCCTCCTGCACACCCACTACTGGGGATTGAGCCTTCAAACCTGGGCATGTGCCCTGACAGGGAATTGAACCAATGACCTCTTGGTGCGTGGGACGATGCTCAACCAACTGAGCCACTTCAGCCAGGGCATAACGTTTTATTGTAAAGGAGCCCTCTGCACTCAATACCAATGGGAATCTCTATCCACTGTGACAGTAACAGTAGCTACAACAAAAAGCCTAGACACAATTGTAAATATCCCCTGGAAATATTACCAAGAATCACTTTTCGTAACACTTGTTATAAAACATGATCATAAAAAAAAATCTGATCTGGCTTAGGTGGATATTTCAGCAGGGAGGGAGGAACTAACTGCTCACCTTGATGGGCATGGTTTCTGTGGAACAATTCAAACCTGCTCGCAGGGCTTCTTTTACGGCATCGATGCCTTCATAACCATAACAAGCCACTTCGATATCTAAAATTACAAAATTCAAAAGCTTATATCAAAAAAATGCAAAAAATATTTAGAGGCATAAAAGAAATCAGATACATAAGTACTCAAACACTTGTGAAAGCTTTCATCATCCTTTCAATTAGAAACCAATCCCAGCTACTAACTTTCATAATTAAAACTATCTGAAATTATATCCTATCATTCACATCAAGCCCTATAAGAAAGGCACATTTAACAAACACCTTGAATTCTGGCTATGCCTGGGTTAAAAATCACAATTCCAACTTCTCTGTACTTCAGTTTCTTATTTGTAAAATAGAAGTGTTTTAATACTGAATGAAACAATAATTGCAAATTGTCGAGAACAGTTTAGAAATTGTATACACTTTGACTCTGCAATTCTACTTTTAGGAATCTGCCTTACAGAATGATTATACAAACGGGTAAGTATATATGTATAAGAATGTTAAATTTATAGTGTTTGTCTAATAAAAAAATTGGCACGACCTAAATGTTCTTTAAAAAGGGACTGGTTAGGTTAACCACTCTATAGACTATTACCTAGCCATGGAAAAGAATGAAAAAGATTCCTATGCTCTACATGGAAAGGCAACCATGATACATCAAGTGGGAAAAATTAGTTGGAGAAAACTTTGCATGGTATGATTTCATCTTTGTAATAACAAAAAAAAGTCTTATCTGAATGTAAATAGCATATATTCCTATACACCATTATGAGTACAGGAAAAATGTCTGAAAGAATATATTCCAAACTATTAACAGTGGTTAATCCAGAAATGTGGGAGGATGTTTGTACTGTTTTAAAGTATACACTAAAATAACCACCCCCTTAAAAAAAAAAAAGGGGGGGAGGGCTAACTTAAGGTTAACTTGTGTCAATATATACCTTTTATGATGACTCAGCAAATATTTAAGTTCTTGAATTTTCATATGAAAAACACATTTAGAAAAACGTACAGATATTGATATAGTAGCATATTCTTCAGAAGGCTCATTGACAACTTTTTTGATACATGCAAAACCTTTTAACATCCTTTAAAAAATCATTTACCTGCTCGAATTTTGACAGCCTGTGGGGTCAAACGCCTATTAATATTGTTAATGAGTACTTCCCGTTCATCTTCATTCAAATCTAAACTATCCAAAATAGATGGGTCTCTGATTAAAAAAACAAAACAAAACAAAAAACCAACAGAAGGTCAAGGTTACTTTACTGATATTTGCAATACCAAACAATAATGCAGAATAATGTATAAGAGCATAGACTTTAGTGTTAGAATTAGAGTTCAAATCTTAGCTTTGCCGTTTGATAACTGTGTTTCTTTGGCATTTCCATACCTGTTTCCAAATGTGTAAAATGAGGACAAAAACAGTGCATCTCACTGGATTGTGATATTAAATGAACAATGCAGCATTTAGCAGTATATGACAAATAGAAAACATCCAATTGATCATTATTAAAGGAAAAATTGTAGCGATCAGGCTAAAGCAAGCAATTTAAAATGTCTCCCTGGCATCCCACTATACTTAAGCACTTCCGTGTAATTAGCATTTCCTGCTTCAAAAAGCTTACAATCTAACTGGAAAAGAACAAAAACATGGAAAAATTTTAAAAAATAAAACTACATCCCTAGGAATTAGAAAAGAACTACTTCCAGTAAGTGGGTCAGCAAGGGTCTTCATGGATAAAGTAGAATTTTTCCTGACCTTCCTAAGTTCCACAAGACAGGAACCAGGATCTTAAGTCAATAATATGGTTGCTGAACAAATGACAAATGAAAAAAATGAAACGACTAAAAGAATGATAGGATTTGAATAAGCAAAGGCAGAACTATTTTAAGAAAGGTATGATATAAAAAAAATGGCATGAGCGAGCACTAGGCTTAAAAAGCATAGGTTAAGGAAGGAAAGAATGGAATTTGGGTGGAGGAAACTTTCTTGCAGCTAACACTGCCTACAAAGCAAAAGAAGACAAACCAACAGAAAATGGGCAAATGAGATAAACAGATGTTTCATAGATGAAACATAAACGGTCAATAAACAAGAAAAGGTGTTAAGTTCACCAACAATCAAGAGAATACAAATCAAGACAAGATATTATTGTACATCCATGAGTTTGGCAAAAGGAAAAAAAAATCTGAGACACACACCAAATGTTGGTGAGGATGAAGAGAAACAGGGATGCTCATACAATTGCTAGAGATAATATAATCAATCAATTTAGAGAGTATTTTAGAGAAACTGAGTAAATTTAAAGATGCAAACAATTCTATTCCAGTCCTAGGTATAGAGCTTAGAACTCCCAAACATGTACACACAGAGACATACATAAGTATTCATCACAGCACTGTTTGAAAAAAAAAGGGGGGGGGGAGAAGTGGGCTTACCTAAGTATCTCTTAATAGAAGAACAGATAAAACATATTCTCATAATAAAATACTACAGAGAAATTAACATGAAAGAGAGTGAAGGGAATCAGCCATAGAACATGACTGGTGGAGGTGGGCAAAGGGAGGGAAATGGGGCATCTGTAATAGTGTCAACAATAAAAATAAAGTTTAAAAAAAGCCCTTTTATGGTTCAAAGTAGGAAGAATGTTTCTAATGGCTACAGAAGAAATCAGTTCTGGCTGTGATAGGCAGATTAATAATCCCTGAAAAATATCCATGTCATAATCCCAAAAACATATAGATATATTATCCTATCTAATAAGAGCAATATGCAAATTGACCATCACTCCCACACACAAGATGGCTGCCCCCATGTGGACACAAGATGGCCAGCAGGGGGGGGCAGTTGTGGGCGATCAAGCCTGCAGGGGAGGGCAGTTAGGGGAAACCAGGCCTGCAGGGAAGGGCAGTTAGGGGTGACCAGGTCTGCAGGGGATGGCAGTTAGGGGCAAACAGGCTGGCAGGGGAGCAGTTAGGCATCAATCAGGCTGGCAGGGAAGTGGTTAGGGGGTGATCAGGCTGGCAGGTAGAAGCGGTTAGGGGCAATCAGGAAGGCAGGCAGGCGAGCAGTTGGTAGCCAGCAGTCCTGGATTGTGAGAGGGATGTCTGACCGCCCTAAACAGGCAGTTGAACATCCCTCAAGGGGTCCCAGATTGGAGAGGGTGCAGGCTGGACTGAGGGACACACCCCCCCTCCCTGCACAAATTTCATGCACCGGGCCTCTAGTCTTACATAATAAAAGACTTGGCAGATGTGATTATATTAAGGATCTTGAGATACGGAGATCATTCTGAATGATATGAATGGGCCCAATGTAATCACTAAGTTCTGTATAAGACGGAGGTGACGTGACAATGAAAGAGAGTGAGACTTTGATTGATTTTGGAAAAGGTGTGGAAATGAATTTTTCCCGAAGGCTGCCAGAAGGAACACAGACCTGTCAACACCTTGGTTTTAACATAGTGAGACCCACTTCAGAATTCTGACCTCCATAAATGTAAGAAATAAATTTGTGTTTTAAACAAAAACGAAATTAACTTGAAGCAGGCATACATCTATCAATTTGGAGAAATTCTGTTCAAAAGCAGTCTTATGAGTAAAAATTCAAGGTACAGAAAGATAAAGTGATAGAATAAAAATTTAAATATGTATTTCTGAGTACATTTTAAAATATGTACTTTCTGAAGTTCTTATTAAAACCATAAAAAAGAAATTATAATGACACACACTAATTTCAGAACAGTGGTTACCAGTGATGAGTGAGAGGAATGGATTGGGAAGGGTAAAACATTATTTTCAATTATTTCAGATATTTTATTTTTTAAAAGAGAAATATGAAGCACATGTGGCAAAGAATTAGTATTACTTAAATCTAAGTAGTCACTACAAGACTGATGACACAAGAGAAGACTGATAAGGGAAAGGGAATAATATATGGCACAGGTGAGCAGTAATGGAGAGAATGCTGGAGATGGAAGCTTAAAGAGGTAAGCTGGGGCCAGATGATGACAGCAAGCCAAGTTAAGAAATGTACTGACTGAGGAATGCGGGACTGAAGTCAGCGAGGACAGAAATACAAAGCAGTGCTTTAACGGTAATAGCATAAACTCTGGATGGAGCCAGAATGCTTGGGTTTAAATCCTGGCTCTACGATATGCTGTGTGAACTTGGACAAACTATTGATTCTCTGCTTCCATTTCCTCATCTATAAGATAAGGATTAAAAGAACTTATACCATAGGTTGTTGTGAGAATTATATAAATATTAGCTATTATAATTACTATTCTCACCTCCCCAACAACATATGAAAAGAAAGTCCCCTGTGGGGGTAAACTGGAAAGGATTTAGAGAACCCAATGAGTAAGCTTGCCACAGGCTCTAACAGTCCCAGCCCCACTCAGCCATTCTGAGGGCTGAGAGAACCCTTGCCTCTTGGCAGCACAAAGGTTAACAAAGTAACCTCAGCGAAGAGAGGCTGCCTGTGGAGCACTAACGTTTAGGAAAGAGTGGGAGGTGCAGATTTTGACAGAACTGGAGTCTGGATGTTAAAAGGAGAGGCCACAGTGCTTGCTCAGGAGAAAGTAGACAGAATTTGTTTTTTTTAGTGTAAATGGGAGAAATCAGAACATATTTATGCTGCTGGAGCAAAAACAATTAAGGGAAAGACTAAGGACCCAAGAGATGGAATAACAGGTGGAAAAAAGTCCCTGAGCAGTAGCTGGGCACAGGTGGTAAGATTAGTTTGAGAGCAGGAAGGATAGGAATTCCAGTGTGACAAAAGCTCAGGAAGGAGTAATGACAGGTGGGATGAAGATAAGTTTGCTGAGATAGTGTAAGGAAATAGAGGAGAACCTATGCAATGGTTTCTATTTTCTTTATAAAATAGGTAGTGAGTGCGCCAGGTGAGAGTGAGGGGAGAAGGATGGAGTGGGTAACTGAGGAAGCTCTAAAATACCAACTTGAAGAACAGAGAATGTGGGCAGCAGTGTAGGCCCAGCTGAGGTTGATACCGTGAATATGCAGGGCACCAACCTGCAAGACTGTTGCAGGTTTTTCCTATCAGCACCTAGCAGTCTACAAGTGTAGAGAAGGCAGGAACATTGATTCAAGACTAGATGTAACAAGAAGGAAAAACAGGGCAAAAGCTCATGATATTGGCAAGAAAGTTCTTGAAATGATGGACCATGGTGTAGCTATGCTGAATAAGAAAGGGAAGGCAAGGAGTGAAAAGACAGAGAGAGAAAAAAAAGGTTTGGAATCAGAGCCTGACATAAGAATTAAGAAGACACAGAGTAGGACTAACTATGTGGGAGCTGGAAGGACAGGGGCTGTGGAAAAATACAGAACGTGTGAATTAAAGGTTCAAAGGCAGAGCAAATCCTGGTGATAGTAGGTATAGAGCGAAGCCATATGGAAGACTGGCTAAAGTGGCATGGGCTGAAGGTCTAAGGAGTTGTGAGGAAAAGAAACAAGAGGTTATAGTTTTAGATGAGACATTTACATTGGCCCTGAAGTTACCTAGGACAATAAAAAACCGAGAAGGAAATGGGTAAGGGAGTAGCATGAGATGAAAGAATATGGTTTATGAAACTATATAACTAATATAAGAAATTGTAAGTACTGGCTGGGTAGCTCAGTTGGTTAGCGTGTCATCCCAACATGCCAAGGTTGTAGGTTCGATCCTCAGTCAGGGCACATACAAAAAGCAACCAATGAATGCTTAAGTAAGTGGAACAACAAATCGATGTTTCTCTCTCTCCCAAATCAATAAAAAAAGAAATTATATAGCCTTGGCTATATAGGATTGGCTCATATGATGGGCCTTTTATACTGAAATATTTTAATGTAAATTTCTACTATTACATGTCAAGCTCTCAACTTGCATGCTAGAGTCAGCAGATGATATCAAGGTTGAAGCAGAGTCAAAAAGATGTTCTTACGAGACTGCATGCTTAAATGCATCGTAGGCACCATATCCGGGTCTCTTGTACTTGTCATCAAAGACCCAAGCAGTCCTCTGGAACAGGCTTTCCAGTTGTTCATCCTTGGTGTACTCTAACACCTCAGCAACATGACGAAGAATGCTGTAAACCTAGAAACAAAATGAAGGGCTCAACAATTCAAAGGGTAAGAGATCTATTAAAAACATGTATTTTTACACTTTATTAGATAGCATATAAAAACAAACCTTTGGTTAATGTGACTACAATAATTGCTTAACAACAAAGGATCACCATACAACAAATTCCTTTTCATAGAGAAATATTCACTTTCCCATAATAATAAATAAACTCAACTGGGTATAACAAATAGAATAGTAGAATTTAGCGCCCTAACACTCAGATTACATCTTGACTTTAATTAACCTCTGAGTTTGTCTCCTCCTCTGGAAAAGGGAGATAGTATCTCTCCTTTTTACTGCAGAGCTCTTACATAGATCAAACAAATACAAATGCAATACTATAAATGAAAAACATAATACGAATGTTTTATACAAATGTATAAAATTTGTATGTTACACAAATCCTGTTAAACAAATGTAAGCTATTATTACTACCACTCATGAGATCATGGAAACAAGATTGAGATTTCAATATTTCTTTTGCTCGGTTATTATTTAACAGTTATTCTTCAATCTTACCCACTGCTGCCAAACTTTTTCTAATCTAAATCTTTTTCTAAAATAAAAGGGCTTAAAGGAAAGAGTATAGAAAAGGTACTAACATTGGCTATTTTGTCTATCATCTTATCATCCTCATAAGACCTACTAACAGTCATTTTACACCAGGTGACAAAACAAAATGGAAGTTTTCTAGAGCAGTGCTTCTCAAATGTGAATTCTCAAACTTGTTGGGACTTGAGATCCTGCATTTCTCATAAGCAATCAGGTGATGCCAATGCTGTTGGTCCAAAGACTACTCTGAGCGGCAAGGTCCTAGAGTTCATTAAAAGGGGAGTTTAGTGATAGTGCTTTTGAACGTGTAAACCAGACTGCAGTAATAATGAACACATCAGTAAAGCAAAGGGAAAGATTGGGTAATGGTCTGATGGCTTTTAGATTTTTATTCTGTTTTACTATTTAAACAAGATTTCAAAAATCTTCTCATTTAACATGGTTTTCTCGACACTTTATCTTTAGGGCAGAAAGACACACGGCAGAGGAGAACAAAAGACACAAGAAAAGGGCAAACATGCCTAGCTGGTGTGGCTCAGCGGTTGAGCATCAACCTATGAACGAGGGTGTCACAGTTCAATTCCCAATCAGGGGATATGCCAGGGTTGCAAGCTGGTTCCCCAGTAGGGGGTGTGCAGGAGGCAGCTGATCAACAATTCTCTCTCATCATTGAAGTTTCTATCTGTCTCCCTCTCCCTTTCTCTCTAAAATCAATTAAAATTATATGAAAAAAGAAAAAGAAAAGGTCAAACAAAAGAGAAACAATGGGAACAGTGCCATCAAGAACTGAGGATCTAGGGAATGAAGGACAATCTAAATAGGACCAGAGAACAGAACAACTCAGACAGAAGATAAATGCAGAAATGGCTATTCTTGCTTAATTTATGTTTACTGTGGGGAAGTAGGAAATTATAGCAAAAAAAGAAAAAAGTAATAACCTTAACTCAGGAAAAACCCCAAAAACTACTAAAAGGCTTCTGCCTTGCTTTCTTAGATTCACAAACATTTTACAAACACTTGCTCATTCTTAACATAGAACAGTTATCTCTGTGACCCTTATTCCAGAATAGGGACCAAAGTTAACTACATGTTATGACAAGCCAAATAAAAAGAAATCACCCATAGTTAATTTATTCCTAAAGTTGCTTAAAAACATTCAGTACTGTTTTGAGAATATTAGATCATACTTTGAGATAGTAACACCATGCGATAAAAACACTGCAGTCATACTCTTTTGAAATTAAATCTTTAACTCATTTTTCTATGTAACACACAGCTGGAAATGAAAATAAAGTTACAGAAAATGTAGGTTTTGTTTTTTATTTTTGCCAGAATATGACTTGCTGATTATTAAGCACATCAAATAGTGGATTAATTTGACTAAAAAAATCAACTTACAGTTTTAGATTTGGTGAATTTATCTTCACATTTGATTGCTTCTTCTGGAGAAACTCTTCTTTTCGACAAATCAATGTAACCTGCATGAAAAAAAATTGAAAATAATTATTTCTGTCCAGATGCCAGCATACCACAACCAGCTGTTTGGTTGGTATACCTACACTTACTCCCCACTAAAATCCTGATAAATTTTTTGTTTTCAGAAATGCGTTTAGATTATCATGTCATTGTATATTCTCTACTACCTCATTGGAAAGATCTAATAGTTTTCAATTATCCAATTAAAGCTAGCCAAAAGATTTTCTATTTATCTATTTTTCTGTATTCCCCTTTCCTCCCCCAGTGCAATCTGGCATTAGTAGTTTGATCAGAGAAATCTCAAGTCCACCATACTGCAGGGGTTCTGAAATTCCCGGTTTTCTCAGACTGTAGATTACAAGGCCTCAACTTGTCATACTGGATGAGGTTTGCCCAGGAGATAGACCTACAGCTACACCAGCAAAGATGCTAAGAGAAGAACCCTGTTCTAGATGGAGCCTGTGGATGAGATACTGACATAGACAGTGGAAAGAAGAGCTGGATATTTCACCCTCATCAGGGAAACTTAAGTTCCATGGTTTGGGCTATGTCACAGGCATCAGAGTATAAAGCAGGAACTGAGGCCACTACCCTCTCCAACTGAGAAGCTTGCATTTGGACATCACTTGTGGGACTCTCAGTGACAACAGATTGCCATGCCCAATTGGAAGGGCTTAAGGGCTGAGGTGGAATGGAACTACAGAAATCTGAACATACAGAAAAGAGAGAAAAAAAAAGAGAGTAAGGACTGGTTGATGTGGGTGACGTGGGCACATTTTGGCTGGAAGAATCTGGTTTGGTTGCTTTAGATAGTGATAGATTCTTTGCTGCTGCTTCTTCAATTTGACTCACCAGTTCCTCAACCAAGTCTTTATTGTTGACTCCAGTAGAGAATTCCTTCTGAAAATTTTTATCTGGAAACATGGTGTAGGAAAAGAGGCTTCAACTGTTTATGCTGTGTATGCATGGAAGAGGTACATTTTTGGGGTTTCTTCCATATCACGGGACCGGCTGGATTCTGTGGTAACAGGTTCATGCTGGAATTACCCATGTGAATAAAGGGTCTGGCTGGGGATTCTCTGAGGTCCCTCTGTTAACCAGGGGTGCTGACATCTGGGATGACAAGCTGTGATCAACTTTGTCTTATAGCATATCATCAGTATTGTCATCACGAATGTGGACAAAAGAGTGGGTCTAGGGAGACCCTGAGGCTCTCCTGTTCATCTGAGCGCCAGAGGTCTGCATTGGTGCTCTGACATTTATGGCCTGGCTGAATGGGTGGGAAGAGAAAACCCTTCCTAGGACTAGCCAATTCTTAGAGATAGCAAAGGCTCAACTGGAGCCACCTTTCACATGCCAACTAACCAAACTCGAGCCCATATCGCTAACCATTTCCTCATCAAAGTCTTAAACACCAAGCCAATAGTCCCTCTGCCCTAAATCAACCCAAAGCCAGAACTATTCAAACTAGCCAACTCTAAACTGTTTACCCTGACCTGCCTTGCTTTTCCTGTGGAAATCTTAATAAAAGCTCTGGCTTTCCCCTTGCTCCTTCTGCCTCCTGAACAAATCTGGTGCTTCCCCATGTGGCCCTGCATAGCACAGGTATGTCCCCATCTCCGGGGAAACGTAATAAAAATTTTCTTCCAACGGCATTGGCCTATGTCAACAGTCACCTCCATAAATTAAAATCCTACCGGTCGGTACAAATAGAGATGAGCAGTTAAATGTAGTCTAAAAAATTTAGGAGGGGAAAAAAGGTCTTTAAAATTTACCTACGTATTTTTTACTTTAGGCATCACATCTCTTTGGTCTGAATAACTCCTTTACCATTTCTTATAATGCAGGTATATTTGGTAATAAATCCTCTTAGTTTCTATTTACCTGACAAGGTCTCATTTTGATCTTCACTGTTAAATATTTTCTTTAGATACAGAATTATGGCTTGACAGTTTTTTTCCTTTTACTACTTTAAAGATGTCATTCAATGCCCTGACCTCCATTATTTCCAATAAGGATGCCACAGTAAGTTATATTACTGCTCCTCTGTAAATAATGTGCCATTTTCCTTGGCTACTTTCAATTTATCTGTTTTTTAACAATCCTTTGTGCCTAGACACAAACTTATTAGGTTTGTTCAACCTCTCCAATTTATAAGTTTATATTTTTCTAGCACATATGGGAAACTTTTGGCCATGATTTCTAAAAATTTATTTTCTGCCCTTTCTTTCTTTTAAAATGGAGCATTTGATATCTGACCTTTCCCCCCACCCCCCTGTTCTTCCAACTGGTTCTTTTAAATGAACTATCTTCAAGAGCCTTCTGCCATCTTTAATCTGTTAGTCCATCCAGTTAATTTTTAAAATATTACACTTTTGATTTGTAGAATTTCTGTTTAGTTTTTTTTTTGTGAGAGTTTATAATTTCTCTAGAGATTGCATGTTCTTCATTACAAGCATATTTTCCTAATATCCTTGAGCAGTTATAATATCTGCTTTAAAATCCTTATCTGCTAATTCCAACGTAAGAGTCATCTTTAGGTCAGTCTCCACTAATTGCCTTTTCTCTTCTTTATGGGTCATATTTTCCTGTTTGGCAATTTTGGACTGTATCCTAAACATTGTGAATGATGTGACAGACTCTGAATTTCTTTATGTTCCCCTTAAGGATACTGGTTTTGTTTTAGCAGGCAGTTAATTTGTTTGTATTCAGAACTATAAGCTGTCTCCCCAGGTGGAAAGCAATTGAAATCTGTTTAGAGTTTGCCCTGTTGGATTGCTTGCAGTCCACCCTGTAGTTCAGAGGTCAGCCAGGATTTAAGCAGAATTTATATACAAATTTAGGGGTTCTCCCTGTATCTCTTCTTTCTCTGATCTCTATAACTATTTCCCATCTGCTGTGGTTGTCCAGAACTGTCACTTCTGGTTCTCAAGCCATTAAGACTAGGTTTTCACTAGAATTTTAGCTGTCCTGCTTGAAGCTATCTGTGATATGCATTCAGACAAAAAGCTGCAAAACTTATCCAGTGCAATTCCCCTCTTCCTGCAGTTCCACCTGCTTTTGTTACCATTGTCTTTAGGTAGTTGTTTTTGTTTTTAGTATTTATTCAGGCTTTATAGCTAGTATTTTTAAAGATTTGTCCAATAATAACTAATCTTCTAGTATCCTTAATGGATCCCCTCCATAGGACCATCTGCGCATTGCTTTTTTTTATCTTACCGCAGTAATCTTTCCACATCAGAAGTGTCATGATTTATTTCACCATGATTTTTATTATTTCCTGTTTTTAATGAATACTGTACAAGCAATACAGCTATGAAAATCATTTTTACATGTCTATTGTATATGGAAATAAAATATATTTCTGATTGCAGGTGAAAATTTGATTCCTTCTTGTTATATTTTATACTAGAGCCCAGTGCACAAAATTCATGCATGGAGGGGTGTGTGTATGTGTGTCCCTCAGCCCAGCCTACACCCTCTCCAATCTGGCACCCCTTGAGGGATGTCCAACTGCAGGCCTGGGTCCCCTACAACTGCCCTCCCCTGCAGGTCTGATCACCCCCAACTAAACGGGCAGTCGGACAACCCTCTCAGAATCCAGGAATGCTGGCTCCCAACCACTCGCCTGCCTGCCTGCCTGCCTGATTGACCCTAACTGCTTCTGCCTGCCAGCTTGATCACCCCATAACCACTCCCCTGCCAGCCCAATTATTCCTAACTGCCCTCCCCTGCCGGCCTGGTCACCCCTAACCACCCTCCCCTGCTGGCCTGGTCGCCCCTAATTGCCCTCCCCTGCTGGCCTCATCACCCCCAACTGCCTCCCCTGCTGGCTCAGTCACCCCTAACTGCCCTCCCCTGCTGCCCTGGTCGTCCCCAACTGCCCTCCCCTGCAGACCTGGATCCCCCCCCAACTGCCCTCCCCTGCAGGCCTGGTTGCCCCCAACTGCCCTCCTTTGTAGGCCTTGTCCCTCCCAACTGCCCTCCCCTGCTGGCCATCTTGTGTCCACATGGGGGCAGCCATCTTGTGTTGGAATGACGGTCAATTTGCATATTACCCTTTTATTAGCTAGGATGATAAAAAGGAAATAAAAGAAGACACCATTCTAGGTCATTCTGGGGCAGTGATATGAAGACTTATTAAAGTTTAAGGAACATAATAATCCCCTGTTATCCACAGGAGATATATTTCAAGACACCCAGTGGATGCCTGAAATTGCAGATATCAAACCCTATATATACTATTTCCCCCCCATACATATATAGTGTCTCATTTAAAGGATGCATTTAATGGCTTTTCTTTGGCATATCCAAAGAAAGTTATATATATTTTGGGCCCATTATTAAGTAAAATAATGGTTACTTCAATACCTTGACAGTCATCTAATAACTGAGATGGCTACTAAGTAATTAATGGGCAGGTAGTGTATACAGCGTGAATACGCTGGACAAAGGGGTGATTCATAACTTGGGCAGGATGGCTAGAGATTTCACCAGGCTATTTAGAATGGAGTGCAATTTAAAACTTATAAATTGTTTACATACCATGGTCCAAAAATGTTAAATGGAAAATTCCTCTGGAATAAAATTCAAGTTATTTGACCCATAAAAATGAGCCTTGGGCCCTAACCGGTTTGGCTCAGTGGATAGAGCGTCGGCCTGCAGACTGAAGGGTCCCAGGTTCGATTCCAGCAAGGGCATGTACCTTGGTTGCGGGCACATCCCCAGTAGGGGGTGTGCAGGAGGCAGCTGATGGATGTTTCTAACTCTATCCCTCTCCCTTCCTCTCTGTAAAAAATCAATAAAAAATATTTTTAAAAAAATGAGCCTTGGAATGTACTAATTAAACCACTAACTTAGGAGATCTTGCCTAGATGGTTAACTGGCATCCTTCTCTAACAACTCTGTAAGTAAAAGAATTTATAAAAGGAGGTATTTTGTTTTTTTTACTACAGTAGGCAATTTACAAATAAATATATTTTATAATAAACCATTTAAATCGGAAAGTTATACAGAGTGGGGCAAATGTAGGGGTAATTGTTTGTATGGAAATTAATACAATAGTTAATACAAGTATAAATTCTGTCGCATAGTCACAACCATAAACCTACTTTTACCCCACCCTGTATTTTAGATATTCTTTTCACTTACCTTTTTCTTTGTCCACTCTAATGACAACCACACATTCATTCCTGCCAATTCGGATGAGTTTGTTTATAGAACGAATACGCCTTCTGGACAACTCACTAAGAAGAATCATGCCTTCAATATTGTTATATTCCAGCAGGCTGACGTAAGCCCCCATTTCAGCAATGGACCTTACATTCACCATCACTACATCTTCCACTTCAGGAAATTTGTGTTGATAAAATCTACAACTCAGACCCGGCATTCTGCAATTTAAACAAAAGAACCAAGTAAGTGCTCAGTTAAGGTCAAAATAAAGAACTGTGAGTCAATTTCCCACATTTTGCCACTGGAAGAAGTTGTTAGTCTTCTCACCTCTTTAAACTTCTTAAATGGTATCAGAAAACAGATGATGTCTAAGAACCAAGCTTTAATTTTTATGCTGCTCCACATTTTTTTAAGGCTTGGGTGATTCTCTGCAATCAGTTTCAGAGGAATCATAAAAATTAATGACCATCTATAAAGTAGTCTGAGATCTAAGGATAAAGATACCTCAAGAGTTAAATACTATTTTATTACCACCACTTCAAGAAAAACAAATGATGGGAAGCATCAATAAACCTACCAGCAAATTCTAAACCTATTCTTTCTCTAAATCAGCCAAGACTGTACCCATTACATAAAAAGGGAAGTATCTTCTTAAACCCTAACTATATGTGAAATTATATACCTATAATTTATTATAGCCAAAATCACAATATCACGTCAGAAGAAAAATTAGGTTTATTTATCACAAAATATATTAAATTTAACTAACATGTACCCTCCTATCCAAATTGTTCTTCTTAATACAATGAATTCACAATTACCATAATTTCTAGTTCCTAATTTTTCATCACTCCCAAATACTCTTCTCTTTTGTTGAATACGTATATCCAATCTTGAGAATAGCTTTATAGACCTTCATTACTATAGAATTCAAGTTTCTCTTAACCTCCAACCATTAAATGTATTTAAAACTATTCTCTTTGATCCACCCAACCTACTTTCAGCACCATTCCTTTTATGACCCATAAGCCTGAAATCACACCAGGAGTAGAACTGTAATTTTAAACAGAAGCTCTCAAACTAATCAGTGGATGATTTTCATATTTTTCTGCTAACCTTAACCAGTTTACTCTTGTGAAAGCTCAGAAGACAGGCAATAATAGGACCTAAATGCCTATGAAAAATTTACTAACCTTGTTTTTCTTCTTCCTTTTGTTCTTTTTAAAATATGCTTTTATTTAATTCAGAGAGGGAGGGAGAGGGAGAGATAGAAACATCAATGACGAGAGAGAATCATTGATTGGCTGCCTCCTGTATGCCTGTCACTGGGGATCGAGCACACAACCTCAGCATGTGCCCTTGACTGGAATCAAACTCAGGACCCTTCAGTCCCCAGCCTGATGCTCTATCCACTGAGCCAAACTGGCTAGGGCTGTTTTTCTTATTAATTGGGAAATAAGGCTTCCATTACTTGATCTTAAAGACAGGGCATTCACATAGGCCACCAAGAGTTCTGCTGCAGTGCTAACTGCACCCACATGTACCTTCCCGTTGATTTATATACATCTTCCCAATACCTACATGGTCCTATATGATCTGGCCACTGCCTATCTCGCTGAGGTACCACTTTCTCTTCATTTTATACATGAAGAATCTGAAGCACAGGTTAAGCAACTTTCTGTCATATACTACTAACAAGTGATAGTGTCAGAATTTGAACCTATGAGGTTTGGGTCCACAGTCTGCTTACTCATCAGGCAATATTTTCTCTCAACATTATTGATAAATGTACTACAATCAGAAACACCTTAAACAAAGAGCAACATTAATATTCATTTTCAGTGCTGAAGCATTTACTACAGATTAGTGAAAACATTTAGTACTAACCTATCATATTTAACAACAACAACAAAATAAAGTAGCACATTTTTATAACAGTGGTAGAGATGTATTCTCTTGTAACTTGACAAAATAGGAATTTAGCAAATAAAGGAAAGTAGACATTCAATGGCCAGAATTACCCACCAAGAAAACAGCTGAACTGGTCATTTTATTTTTAACCAGGGCTCTTTTTTGTTTGTTTGTTTTGCGCGGGGTAGCAGGGATGACAAAGGGACTGTTGTCAAATAAAATTTGAGAGCTAAAAAAGTTTTAAACTGGTTATCAAAATAAAATGTCATGGAGATCTGTGAAATAGTTTTAAGAACTTTAACATGTGCTGACCACATTTACTTATCAAGTTTCCTCAAATGTAAAGCTGGTAATTTTGGGGAAGCAAGGCTTTTGATGGTTAAAGAACAAAGGCAATAGTGTAAAAGAATCCTGAAGAGAGATATAAATTCTACAGCTTTAGGAGGTTCAAGTCTCTGCAATATATAGCATAAATACAGGAATACTGCTAACGATAGGTCATTCACAGTTTAAAAACAAAACAATGGCCGGAATTCTCCAGCCTGGAAACAGGAAAATGTCCAGTGTCCTGGGGCAGGGGGTGTCACCTCAAGGCATCCTTACTTTAAGTATACTGAAGAGGCTATATAGTCACTTGGCCCACTCTCCATCATGAGATTCCAGGTAAGTACAAAAAGAATGCATTTCACAGAGAACCTGCATATTGGTTGGCAGATTTTGAACATATCTCCTTATTTATGCTAATTACATTAACTTTTAAAAGATCAGTCAGGAAAACAGAAGCCACAAGTTAGGCATCTATCAACCCTTTAATTTTCAAAGCCCTTTGACTTATGTTATTTGGCCCTCAAATAAGTCCTCAAGTCAGGCAAGTAGCATAGTGCACTTTGGGAATAGTTGTAGATGTGGGTGTCAATCCCTGTTGTCTTACTAGCTGTGGTTGCTTGGAAAATGTATTCCCATTGAACTGCAGTTTCTAGTCTGGGCCATGTACCTCACAGATTTGTGAAGAGTTATCAAGTGAAATAAAATACTTATAAAAACATTTTGAAAGTGTAACGTGCTATCCTATATAATAAAACCCTAATATGCAAATCAACCGAACAGCGGAATGACCAGTTACTATGATGCGCACTGACCACCAGGGGTCAGACGCTCAATGCAGGAGCTGCCCCCTGGTGGCCATGCGCTCCCCCTCTGCTCAGCCAGAAGCTGGGCTCACCGCTGGCGAGCAGGAGCAGGTGGGCTGTAAGGAGCAAGAGGGCGCAGGCCAGGCTGAGGGACCACCCCCCTCCCCCAGAGCACAAAATTTCATGTACCAGGCCTCTAGTACAAATATGAGATAGTAAAGGCAAAAGAACATATTATTTCCATTTTGTAGTATCTACTATGTACAAGCACAAGCTAAAACCAAGTCTTATGACATTAAATAGAGTGTCTTTAACCCACAGAACCTCAATGTCACAGTACTACAATACCATGTGTTCTTTGTTAAAGAACATCCATCTTTCAGAATATATTAACAGCTAATTTCAAATACTCTATCTACATTGCCAGTAATTTTGCCTGGTCAAACGACAGGAAGGACTTCTTTCTTAAACTATGGATATGGGAAGCCCACACTCCTTTCGGAGGTGACGTGTATTACGTGTTAGAAGCAACTCTTGTGTAATTTTAATCAGACTCGAGTGCTACAGGAAAGAAAGCTTCTAAACGATCTCACTGTAGTGGAAAAAGGGAGCACCAATATCTACACACATGGCTGTGCATCTCTGAGATCATTTGGCATCAGATGAACTGGCAGGGCAGCTAAGCAGAAGTAATTCCCAAACTCTTCAAAGACACGGACAAGTTTTTCCCCTGAATAACAACTTCAATCGGTGGAAAAACTAAGACTTCTCTGTTACACCTTTCCCCCAGGAAACAATGTTTCTTGTTTAATGAAAATTAAAGTACCTTATGTTTGGGGAATAATAAAGAGGGACCTCTCAGGCTGAATACGTATCTAACCCTAAAACTCCCTTATTTTACATTTTCCTTTTTATTTAACTGTAAGACCACAGCGTGTAATTCCATACTTCTGCTCCCATCGGTGCTGACATACGGTAAACCGACAGGAAGCTCGTTTTAGTTTCGCGGAGTGATTCATTCTACAGAAATGCTCATCTCGGGCTTTAAGGCAGCATGAGCTGCAATTTTTAAAAATAAACGATCAAATGAATAAACAACTCATGGGCCTTTTAGAACCCAGTTCTTGTCAACACTGTGACCCATCCCACCCGCCCCTTGAGGTGTCCAGTCTGGTTTCCACCGACAGGTGGTATTTCCTGGGACCGAAAGGAGAAAAACAAAAAGGTCGGAATTCTCAAGCCCGGAAAGAGCGAAGTGCTCGACGTTCTGGGGCCGGGGTGTCGCTGCATCCTCCCGAGGCGCCCCACCTCAAGGCACCCTCACTTCAACGACACCGAACCCACTCTCCTTCACGAGACTCCTGCGCTCCTACAGAAGCGCCTCGGGAACACGGAAAGACCGGCCGGAGCCGGCGGCGGCGGCGCCCAGACACTTCCCGCGCCCAAACAGGAGGTGCTAGCCCGGGCCTACCCTCCCTCAACCACCCAGATACTGGCCACAACCAGAGTGAGATCTTGGAGAATCCGATCTAGGGCGGTAGTCACCTGAGGTATACGTGTGAATCCTACAGTGGGGTCCGGGGCCGCGCTCCTTAATTGTAGAGATCAGACTCGCTTCGCCACAGCAGCCGCCGCCAATCCTCTCCAGCGTGCGCTTCGCTCAGTCCCACCGCGCATGCGACACCACCTCGCAGCACGCAAGCGCCAACAGAATCGAGGCCCCTCTTCCTCACTGACCATAGAGTCCAGGTCCTCCGAGAACAGGGAAGAACGGAGATCACAGGAGGACCTGAAAATTACGCTTTCTCATAGTTTAATTTTTTCTAAGTAGCCTTCAAGGCGCAGGGAAGAGGTAGGACTCCCATTCCTTGTTCCTGATGAATAAATCCTTTCTTAGGACTTCTGGTCATTCGTGCATGAGGTGGCGCTGTGACCACAGATGACAAGCGGTAAAGGAGAAGGAGTGTACTCTTCTCTCCTGTTCTTTCGCTTCAAGCTTGGAGAGCCCAGCACACCCGCCGGGAACTGGAGCGGGAGGGGCTGGAAAGCGAGCCGGAAGTGAGGATCAGTCTCGCGGTGCGCGCGCCTCCACATCCGGGCCTTGTCTTCTTCACGTACTCCCACCCCCACCACTCCACCCGGGTGCCAACAGGAAGCGGAAGTGAAGAATGCGAATCCCGATGGTCTCCTAGCAACGCGGGGGGGGGGATGTCAAGTGAGACAACCACCTGACTGCGGTAGAAGAAGACGCTGTGGCTGGGTCTGTGGCAACCACGTCTGCTCGACTGGGAACCGAAGCCCAACAGTCATCGTCAGAATGTCGGGCAAAGACCGAATTGAAATCTTTCCCTCGCGAATGTAAGTAAAAGAATGAACGTCATTAGGTTCAGGACCGCCTGGCGGGGTTCTCGTTTCCTCCGCAGCGAGGTTCCTGATTTTCTGGGCGGATCCTGAGTTCTCCCGGTCTTTCTTCGCGGGTGCAGGGCGAGGTTCCCTGACAGCCCCCTCACATATTCCTCTGAGTGAACCGGCCTGGTCAGAGCGATCCCTGCTCATAGGAACAGGCGCCCGGCCTGC
This sequence comes from Corynorhinus townsendii, assembly GCA_026230045.1. Taxonomy (NCBI): domain Eukaryota; kingdom Metazoa; phylum Chordata; class Mammalia; order Chiroptera; family Vespertilionidae; genus Corynorhinus; species Corynorhinus townsendii. The sequence continues at coordinate 207,432,041 of JAPDVU010000001.1, read as the reverse complement.
TGGCTTTGGTGAAGGCCCGCTAACCCTATTCATTAATCCAGCCATTCATTCCACCCTCTCAATGGAACCCGGCACTGGATTACGTAACTGCGAATCGATGCTCAGTTTAGCGGAGAGATGGGCAAGCTAACGAGGTTTGATAAATGGATTGAGAAAGGAGGTTTACTGCTGTGGGAAGCATATAGAAGAGACTTCTAAGCCAAATTGGATGTTGAATTGAAATGCCCTAGCGTGGACGCCAGATCTTATCCCCTTAGTCATTTTTCATGATCCCGTGAAATGTCACCTGCGATGGGAAGGTACCCCGACTTTCTGAGGCACTCCTCTTGTTCAGACTTGTTAATAATACCCATCACATTGTAAAGTGGATAGTAATTGTTTGCATTACGTTCCCACTGGACCGTGGGCTCTCAAGTATTAATCCACTGGAGGCCCGGTGCAAGACATTCGTGCACTAGGGGGAAGAGGGAGCGGGGAGGGGCGTCCTCTCAGCCCAGCCTGTGCCCTTTAGCAGTCGGACAACCTTAGGGCTGCCGCAGAGGCGGAAGTGGCTCCCGCCACCTCTGCTGTGCTCTCCAGTCTTCAGCCTGGTTTATGGCTGAGCGGAGATCCCCGCTGTGGGAGCGCACTGACCACCAGGGGGCAGCTCCTGCGCCGAGCGTCTGCCCTCTGGTGGTCAGTGCACGTCATAGCAACCAGTCATTCAGTAGTTTGGTCATTTGCAAATTACCCTCTTATTATATAGGATTATTATATAGGATAGACAGTCCACAAAAAATGTTCCTCGAATGAACCCATGCCTTGGAATTTGCTCAGTTGTGGGCAGCCTTTCTCTTTTGGTCTGATGTCTTTGGCAAGGGAAATAGCATATGGCCCTAGGTGTTTGGCCAATCTGTAAAGAAAATGTTGAGGTTTTCTCATATGTATCTAACAATGTGTGGAAAGAAAAGATTGTTCTTATTTGCCCTCTTCTCCCTCTCTTTTTCTTTGTTTCAGTGAGGAGCAGAAAATCAGTTTTGGCTTTGACATTTAGATCTTTTTTTTTATTGTGGTCCTATCTCTTTGGAAGTATTCTGTTGCTTTTCTTCATCCTGACCTTTTTCTCCTAAATAAAAGTTATTTTCAACCCCCAAACCTAGATTTCTGTCTCTGCCTGGGTGGCTACAGCTCTTAATGAAATGAAGGAGTTGTCGGCGTTTTGTTTTTTCCTTTCACCTACTGGCTTTCTAATAGCTGTTCGGAATCAAGTCAGTTGTGGGGAAGATGGCCAAACTCTCACATAGCTTCCAGCAGCCTGCGCTTGTGTTTCCTAAATGACACCAGCCCCTATTAAAATGTCTGCCTGAGAAAGCTCACAGCCACCAGAAGAATTTACTGTTCAATCTAGCCAACACCTGCTGGTAATACCTGACCTCCCTTTCTTAGGGCATTTACTGAAAAGGGCTTACAATGGTGAATCCTTCATTTTCCTGTTGAGATGTATAGGGCGTCCCCAAAAATGTATACACATTTTAACAGCTGATAATTCAATTTTGAAAATGAAATTTATTTTAATAAACACTGCCTTTATATTTGTTCAAAGTATATGTGTAGATTTTGTTGGGACACCCTGTATATGTCTCTCCCTATAAATTAGAAGTGTCTTTCTGAAAGACCTGAAAATCATTTCTTTGAGATGTAATCAGGAAGGATGAGGCCTCTGTCTGTGAGGATGGAATCCTAACTTCCATAATGTCAGCTAGTAGACACAGGTGGCCCAATAGCATTTCCATTGACCAGCCTTCTGGAATTTTTCACTTCCCTGAATCTGCTTGAATCCCCTCTCACTTCTCTCCTTCATTCTTCGTTTAAAATGCAGTCACCTTTGCAAACTTCAGCTCCTTCCCCTATTGTCAATGGTTATTGAGTAGAATCATTTTCACTGCTTCAATTAATGTTTGACTGTGTTAATCTTAGATAGTAGTCAGAATGTTAACATTTTTTTGTCTTAATTTAAGACTAAGGTGAAAATAAACTTCATTCGGCTTAGACAAGAAGAATGATAGGTTTGTGAAGGTGGAAATTGCTATTTTAGAGCATCCAGCTTGCTGTTTAAGGGGAAAATCAGGTGCAGGAAGTAACAGCTTCTCTAAATATTTTCCCCAAGGCTTAGCACAGGTACTTTGTCATGTAGTCAGATGTCTTTGATTCATCTGGAAATAAGTTATCATCCTAGCTGAAGGTCAAACACTTTAAGTAGGGCTGAGCAGCTGTGAAACTTGAAAAAGAATAAGTTTTTTAAAGAGCCAGGTTAGGAAATACACTAGTGACTTCTCTTTGAAATAATTCTTATAATGTTACCCTATGAAATGGGGCTGACACCCAGTTAGGCAACCGGAGAGAGAAAAACAAGTTTAGGGTGGAATTGAAAGAAACATGAAGGATATGGAGTCTAAAGAAGTCAGTCAAATCCAGGTATTACCTACAAGGGCTGTAAGCCCTTGGGCAGGTCACTCTTTGAGAGTCAAGAGTAAAAATGTGTCTATTTTACAGAGATGCCATTACCTACGAGGAAATTAAAATTAGCCTGGTCAGTTCAATTTTATCAACCAGTTCACCTTTTTGCTATCAAACTTGCTGGAATCTGCAGTACTAGGATTTGACTTACATTTGATTCAACTCTTTCCAAATTCTTATGGCTGGTGTAAACAATACAGTATGTTTAAATATACACATTGGGGCAGCTAAATCCTGCTCAGGCAGGAAACTGAACCTGCCTCACTTGGTTAGATCTTCAGCCAGTGCAGAGGCAGCCCGGATAGCAAGAGAGAGCTGTTCATCTGGTGCTATTTGTAATCTGTAGGGGAGGCAGAGTCCCCTGTAATTGGGGTACAGTGGACCTACGGTTGAGCTTCAGACAAGTCCCTGGAGTCAGAAGGCTGGTTCTTGTCCTGCTCTGCCTTTTCTTCAGTGAGTGACTGTGGAAAAGTTGTTTCATTTTTCTAAGTCTCATTTTCTTAACTTTCAGGATAATGTCTAAAGTTCCTTCCAGCTGCAGAATTGTCTCAAAACATTTTCCCTATGGTAAAGGACTTTAACAATCTAAAAACTTAGCCAAAAGGTCCATTAATACTATTTTGCATTTGGTTATAACACCATTCATACGAAATTATATCTCCTTAAACAAATCACTTTAAGTATCTAAGATAATCTATTGTTGGATCTTATTGCCCATTTCCCCCCCATTATTAAATTTTATCAGGCATATGGGAGCAAGAACAGAAATGTCAGTTTCTGCTGTTGGTTTTTTTACTTTGGTATTGTGGTTTCTGATGGGAAAAGATTGAAATAGGCGGTAAGGAGACTTCAGTAGCTTGTCACTTCTCAGGAGTCTATTCTTATATATGTCATTTATTCTATATATATAAAAGCCTAATATGCAAAGTGTCCCCTTGGGAATTTACTGGGCGACTGGGAATTCGATCGCTCGCTATGATGTGTGCTGATCACCAGGTGATGGTGTGGAGTGAAGGAAGGCCCCGGCTGGCAGCTGGAAGGCCCCTATCGGCCCTGATCCCCGGCCAAGTCTAGGGAGCCTACCTGTGTACAAATTTTGTGCACCGGGCCTCTAGTAAATTATAAATGCTTATATATGTCATTTGTTATCTAATTTGTTACATTCATTTTTTATATAAAGTCATTTACATAAAATGATTGGTATTAGGGCTTTGATTGATATCAAAACACTTTAATGCCACATTTTAATAGAAAAAGTAATAAAAGGTTGTGGAATAAAATGCCAAAGATACAAAAGAATCCTATGTAATAAACGCCCAGCAACTAAAATGGCAGAATGACCAGAACAACCAGAGACCAGAATGACCTCGGCCCCTCACCCCAGTGGCCGCCCCCTAGTGAGCGGTTAGGGGCGATCAGGCAGGCAGGCAGGCAAGCAGGCAGGCAGAGTGCTTAGGGGCAGTCAGGTAGGCAGAGGCGGTTAGGGGCGATCAGGCAGTCAGGCAAAGTGTTTAGGGGTGATCAGGCAGGCAGAGGCAGTTAGGGGTGATCAGGCAGGCAGAGGCTGATAGGGGTGATCAGGCAGGCAGAGGCTGATAGGGGTGATCAGGCAGGCAGAGGCGGTTAGGGGTGATAAGGCAGGAAGGTGAGTGGTTAGGGGTGATCAGGCAGGCAGAGGCTGATAGGGGTGATCAAGCAGGCAGAGGCTGATAGGGGTGATCAGGCAGGCAGAGGCGGTTAGGGGTGATCAGGCAGGAAGGTGAGTGGTTAGGGGTGATCAGGCAGGCAGGCAAGCAGTTAGGGGCCAGCAGTCCCGGATTGCGAGAGGGATGTCTGACTGCCGGTTTAGGCCAGATCTGCAGGGATTTCTGCGAGATTGGGCCTAAACCAGCAGTCGGACATCCCCTGAGGGGGTCCCGGATTTTGAGAGGGTGCAGGCTGGGCTGAGGGACACCCAACCCATGCACAAGTTTTGTGCACTAGGCCTCTAGTATAGTAATAAAAAGTAAATCTATTTTTAAAAAATATATTTTAGTTGATTTCAGAGAAGAAGGGAGAGAGAGGGAGAGAGCTAGAAACATCATTGATGAGAGAGAATCATGTATCAGCCACCTCCTGCATTCCCCCTAGTGGGGATCCAGCCTGTGACCCAGGTATGTGCCCTTGACTGAAATGGAACCTGGGATCCTTCAGTCTGCAGGCTGACACTCTATCCACTGAGCCAAACCGGCTAGGGCTATCTATTTTTTTTTTTTTTTTAGCTAGCCCAATTTCTCAAAGGAAATGGTTACAGTTTCTGTGAATCCTTTTTATTTTCTATATCTGTATAAGCATATTTATCCTTCCATGCTTTGCATAGCTAAAACAATATCATATGGGAAGCACATGCAGACCTACTTTCCTCTTTTTTTTATAACTGCATATAATGAACCATAATTTATGGAACATTTAACTTGTTTCTACCCATTTGCTCTTATAAATAACTAGAGGCCCGGTGCAAGAAATTCGTACACAGGGGTGTGTGTCCCTCAGCCCAGTCTGCACCCTCTTCAATCTGGGACCCTTACCAGGATCGGGCCTAAATGGGCAGTCGGACATTCCTCTCACAATCCAGGACTACTGGCTCCCAACTGCTTGCCTGCCTGCCTTCCTGATTGCCCCTACTGATCACTCCCTAACCACTTCCCTGCCAGCCTGATTGATCCCTAACTGCTTCCCTGCCATCCTGGTTATCCCTAACTGCCCTCCCCTGCAGGCCTGGTCACCCCTAACTGCCCTCCCCTGCAGGCCTGGTCACCCCTAACTGCCCTCCCCTGCAGGCCTGGTCACCCCTAACTGCCCTCCCCTGCAGGCCTGGTCCCCACAACTGCCCTCCCCTGCAGGCCTGGGTCCCTCCCAACTGCCCTTCCCTGCAAGCCCGGTTGCCCCCAACTTCCCTCCTTTGCCGGCCTGGTCCCTCCCAACTGCCCTGCCCTGCTGGCCTTCTTGTGGTGGCCATCTTGTGTCCACATGGGGGCAGCCAACTTTGACCACATGAGGGCAGCCATCTTGTGTGTTGGGGTGATGGTCAATTTGCATATTACTCTTTTATTAGATAGGATGTTGGAGTACTCATCCATAACCTTGTACATACTATTGTATACCTGTGGGAGTAAATCTGTAGGATAAATTCCTCAAAGTGGAATTGTTGGTCCTGAAGGTAAGTGCATAAATTAGTGGACAGATTTTTTAAAAATCCGTCTTTTTTGTTGTTGTTAATCCTCATCCGAGGATATTTTTTCCATTGATTTTTGGGAAGGGAGGAGGAGAGACAGAGAGAGAGAGAAACATCAATGTGAGAGACACATCAATTGGTTGCCTCCCACACATGCCCCAACCAGGGCTGGGAATAGAGCCTGCAACCGAGGTATGTGCCCTTGACCGGAATCGAACCCATAACTTTAGTCAGCGGGCCAATGCTCTATCCACTAAACTGGCTAGGGATAGAACACTTCTAATGGAAACAGATAGTGTTTTGATTTATAAATAAGTATTTAAACTATGTTGGAATCATAAAAAGCGCTCCTGATAAACTTTATTATGACAATATTTATGCCAGATATAGATTAAAACATTGTCCTAGTTTTAAATAAACTTCTCATTTATGGAATTTGAGGGTAGAACTCTGTGGTATTGAGAAACCAACTGAACCTGTCAGCTACAAATGCTGTATATATTATTCTGTTGACATCAAAGAATAAAGCATAATTTTAACATTGTATTGGGAAGGTATTTTTCTTTCTTTTAAACAATGGGAATAAATGTCTTTAACTTTGTTTACATAGGGCACAGACCATCATGAAGGCTCGATTAAAAGGAGCACAGACAGGTCGAAACCTCTTGAAGAAGAAATCCGATGCCCTAACTCTTCGATTTCGACAGATCCTAAAGAAGATCATAGAGGTAGAATGAACTTTGCTTAGAACAGTATTTATTTTGGAAATATCTAAGGAAAATCCAGCATGGCTGTTGACATTTTAATTTTTCTTTGTTATTTTAATTAATTTTTCTTTCAAAAGTAAGAATACCATTATAAAGGAATTTCACATGGTTCATTTAATAAAATCCAAATTCCTTACTCTTGTTCTCGAGCCTCACTTGATCTAATCTGGTCCCTACCTGCCTCTCTGACCTCATTTGCCCTATTCTTCCTAACATCCTCCTCTAGGGTCTTTGCATTAGCTGTTTTTTTCCTGCTGGAAACGCTCTTTCCCCAGAACTACTGATGACTGGCTCCTCTGTGCATTCTGGTCTCTCCAGAGAGGCCATCACTGATCACCCGATCTGAAGTGACCGCTGTATTTACTTCTGTCACATTTTCTTGTTTTTATCATAGCACATACTACTGCATGGTATTTGCTTGATAGTTTACCCCCACTAGAGAATGTAAGTTCCATGAGAAGGGGATTCTGTCTTTTCAGCAATGTATTTTCAGTATCTAGAACAGTGTTGGCAGCTAGTACATTTGACTCAATGCTTTTTGGATAAATTATATACAGTGGTATATTAAAAAGTGAAGGTTCTTTCCCATTTCCTCTCTCCTAGCCCCAACTATCCTTTTTTCATTTCCCAGAGGAGTTCTTTGTGAGACTCTGTTTTATATCCTTTCTATCTTCTGTCTCTCAGTCTCTTTCTCCCTGAATATCTCAATCTCTTTCTTTGGTAGCACATATTGAAAGTATTGCTTTTGTAAAGCATATACCAAGAATATGGTATCATGTGTGGCTATATGTCCACACACAGATTTTTTGGTAACAAACATGCATGCAAATACACACACACACACACACACACACACACTCACTTATATTTATATAACATTTTCTGCCCCACTCCCCCTTCCTTCACTCCATGGCAGAATATGATGAACAGCTTTCTACATCATATAGTTTGGTCTCATTCTTTATAATAGAATGGTACACCTTTGCACGGATCATGGAATTTACCGTTTATTGATGGATGTGTAGTTTTACCATTTTGTGGGGGGAGGGTACTCTTAAATCCTTATGTGAATGTATGCTAGCATTTTTCTGTAAAAGTCCTAGAATCTCAAGAATCATTTAATTGTTTGATAGATAACTCAAATTGCCCTCCAAATTGTTACACTAATTTACATTTCTACTAAGTGATTAGTGAGAGGACCTATTTTCTTAAATTCTTCTTAGTTGGGTATTAATTTTTTGTTGTTGCCAATCTGTTGTGCTAAAATTGCTACCTTATTTTAATAGATTTTTTTTATTGACTTTAGAGAGGAAGGGAGAGGGAGAGATAGAACAGCAATGATGAGAGAGAATCATTGACCAGCTGCCTCCTGCACTCCTCCTACTGTGGACTGAGCCCAAAGCCTGGGCGCGTATCCTGACTGGGAATTGAACAGCTGGGCTATTTTATAATTTTGAAAATAAACCTTTACCTTGAATCTTTTTTTTTTCCTTTGGTGTGTGTGTGTGGGGTGATGTGAGGAGTTAGGGATTTAGCTTCATCATTTTGTAAATGCATGACCAGTTGAGTGGTCTCTTTACATTGCTAAATTCCAGTATAGTCCTGGGGCTGTTTCTGAACTCTCTCTTCCATTTCATTGACTTAGTGTCCCAGTACCAGATGTATTTCTTTATAGTTAAACATTTTTAATACTTGGTAAGATAACTCTCTACCCACTGTCCCAGTTATACTTCTCTTAAAAAATTATTGGATATTCTCAAACATTAAATATTCCAGATTTATTTTAGAATCACTATGCCATTAGGATTTTGACTGCACTATAGTGAATTTAGGAGATTAATTTGCGCAAATCATTATGGACCCATTCAACAAAAACATAGTCCTGCAGTAAAGATTCAGTTTTCTCTTTCTTAATGTCTTTATTTTGATGTTTTATTTATAAAACTCATGGTTTTGCAACATGATTATGACCATAACTAAACCTATTAAAGCAAAATAGGAAATTTGTTTTATCATTATCAAATCAATGTTTATATTTACATGCATACCTGACATGAAATACTGATGGTATTGAAGTAACATGATAATTATTTTTCCTGGTAAAATAACTCGGTTGAATCGGCTATTGGTTTATACTTTTTCAGACTAAAATGTTGATGGGTGAAGTGATGAGAGAAGCTGCCTTTTCACTTGCTGAGGCCAAGTTCACAGCAGGGGACTTCAGGTAAGAAGACTAAATTGGGTGTTTTGAAAAATCAGTGCTCTATGCTCATAATTTCATTTAAAAGCCATTTTAAATTAAAAAATATTAGCATTCAAGACAGTTGCTATATTAATAATAAGGAAGGACATTTTTAACCCCATCCCCTTAACATCACCATCTTCATTACTACCGACATGTATCTGTTACATCGTTGTAGGCACAAGATACTTAATATTTTATGGTCCGTTTTTATTTAACATGGTATCATAAACATTTTTTCCTTGTTTTCACTTAGCCACATAATCTTTCTCTAGATGTACCATAACTTATTAACCTTTTCTCCTAATGGAAGGCGTTTGGGTTGATTTGCTGATGTTTTTTGGTATTAGAAAAGGTGCTCAATCCCCAGTGTGGTGTGTGCAGGAGGCAGCCGATCAATGACCCTCTCCCTTCCTCTCTGAATCAATAAAAATATATTAAAAGGGGGGGGGGGCGGCATAACTTTATGGCTTTTGTCGTATCAGTATATGCCTTACAAAGCATTCAAAATAGGTTAGTATTCCTTTACAAAGGGGTTTTGCCAATTTACATGCTATGTCATTCCGCAAATAAGCCTGTGAAGTAGACCAGTAAGCAGTTTTCCTCAGTTAAGTTCAGGGCCTTCCTGAGTCCAATGGCTATTTAGGGGCAGAGGTGGAAGTTATTTTCAGGGGTTTTGATTTTAGTGTTGTTTTTTTTCTTAATTTTTGTTGTTAAGCCTCAACTGAGGATATTTTTTCCATTGGTTTTTGGAGAGAATGTGAGGGAGGGAGAGAACGAGAGAGACTGAGAAACAACGAGAGAGAGAAATTGATGTGAGAGAGACACACTGACTGCTTGCCCTGACTGGGGCTGGGGATTTAACCTGCAACCCAGGCATGTGCCCTTGACTGGGAGTAAAACCTGTGACTCTGGTGCTTGGGCCAACACTGGAATCACTGAGCCACACAGGCCAGGGCTGACTTTAGCCTCTTTACTCAGTGACACAGTGCCTTTATTCTTAGTGTTTCTTATCTGTCTGGGAGCATTACCTGGTGGGCCACGTCTTACAGCCTGAGGGCCATAAGGCCTTTGAAGCAGTGGACTAAGTTTTGCCAGTGTTGGTAGGATAACAACTTGCATTGGCATTTCCAAGCAGAGGGAGGAAATCAACAGTGTGTAAGTGGTATGTGAATGCCTTAGGGTGGTTAGAGGGAAAACACTTTATGATAAAAATGAGGAGTCAGACAAAGCCAGATGGCACTTAGGTCTAAGTTCTAGAAAAGGAATTGTACTCCTTTTGCCAAACTTAGAAGTTTTGAACAGCAAACCTAAAAGGAAAGAAAGCTTTCTCTAAATTACATTAACAGAATGAAAATCCCACGTCTGACTGAAAACTCAAGCGATCCAAATACTTTAAAATCATTCTTTGTTGTTTTTTTTATGACTAATTTTTAGTCTTTGCTCTCTGAGGTCTCCTGTGGAAGTAGTGATTTTTGTCCTTTTCGGGAAAAAGACTATTATCAGAACATACTTAATTGTGATACCTCACTCTTGTTAAAATTATCCAATGGTAGGTTTATCTTTCACTCTAAAAACTCAACTAAACCAAGGCCCTATTTTTCCCCCTTGCAGCACCACAGTTATCCAAAATGTGAATAAAGCCCAAGTGAAGATTCGAGCAAAGAAAGATAATGTAGCAGGTAATTTTTCAACCATTTAGACTCCATGGGGCATAAAAGGTGACATTTTAAAATTAACCTGTTTATACAGCAACTAGCGGCCCGGTGCACAAATTCACTTGCCAGTGTGGTCCTTTGGCCTGGCCTGTGGGATGGGGCCGAAACCAGCTCTCTGACATTCCCCAAGGGGGCACAGGCCAGGCTGAGGGACTGCACCGATGCACGATCAGGGCCAGGGAGGGACCGCAGGAGGGCTCCCGGGCATATCTAGCTAACCTACCTGTCGGAGCGTCTCCCCCTGTGGTCAGTGCACGTCATAGCGAGCAGTTGAGCGGCCTTAGCATATCATTAGCATATTGTTTTGATTGGTTGAAGGGCTGACCGGACACTTAGCATATTAGGCTTTTATTATATAGGATGTCTGGATATCCCAATTAATCTTTTCTACTTAGAGCAAGTTGATTGGCTTTACATGTTAAACCCATTGTAACTGATGATTTCCAGAGAGTTAGGGTAGGGGAAATGGGAAGTTGTTTAATGTATATAAAGTTAGGGTTATACAAGATAAACACATTCCAGAGATATGCTGTATTGTATAGTGCCAATAGAATAATATGGTGGTGGGCATTTAAAAACTTGTTAGGAGAGTAGATCTGATGTTGCAAGTTCTACATACACACACACACACACCCATACACACACACAGGAAACGGACACATACAATCTTTTGGAGATGATGGTATTTATTATCTTGATTATTGTGATGGTATCATGGGTGTATGCATATATCTAAACTCATCAAAATGCATATATTAAATATGTGCAATTTTTTTGAATATTAAGTATATCTCAGTGCTGAAGGGAAAAAAAAATAATAAAAGCCCCACTGTAACAACCAGATCTCTTATTACTCAGGCTAATTTAATTTTTGAATAGGATTGAACAATTAAGAAGGCAGGTTCCTAATTTTATTCCTTGAAACCAGTTACAATTCCAGATAATCTCTTGACTTTTTCTGTGTTTAACAGGTGTTACCTTGCCAATATTTGAACATTACCATGAAGGAACTGACAGTAAGTGTCTCTGGGTTCTCTGATTCCTCTTTAAATGAACCTTGTTCTGGAAAATGGTGCAAGATTGAGTTTGGTGGTTCCCATGTTAGAGCCTTGTCTGATACAGTTAGGACAGTAGATAATCAGTTCACCAAAAAAGTGTTATGGCAGGGAGTCATTAAACATTGTACATGTCTTAAAATATTTTATTTTAACCTAGAGATATGTAAGTGTACAGTCATGCAACATTTTAAAAATATAAGCTCATGGCCTTTCTTTGCATATGAATTCATGGTTTAGACTTCTAGGTTGTCTTTCTGCATAAACCACACCCAATAATACATTGTTTATAATTTCCAGTTTGGGTCTCTTTAAAGTAGAAAAAGATCTTAGACACTGATGCAGTCTGAATGCTGAATCTCCCTAGAATTTTATTAGCCTTCTCTCATTTTTTTATAACTGTCTCACCATTCCCTAATTTGACAGCATTTTTGGAGTAGTAAAACATCTTTGTTGAGTCTCTCCAAAGTAATCAGATTTTTTTTTTTTGAAATATAACAATGTTCTTCCTTTGGCACTCATCTTTCATTGGTCCACATAAAATATTTAGTAAAGTTCGAATAAAGTAGAGCATTCTGGAGAGTCACCTGTTAACAGAGTGTCATTGTACTGGGGCATCAGGCAGTTTGTTCTGCTAGGGAATGGAGCACATTGGTTACTCCAGCAATCCGGTGAAGTGGGGTGGGTTAAACACCTCCTGTAGTTAGGGGAGTATCCCAGTAGTGTCTGGGGAGGGAGATGGGCACTTCATGTTTGCATTTAGAGATAGTATATTTGTTTTTCCATTTTGGCACTGTTTTGACATCTTCTTTTGGGGAATTTGAGGGGGAAGATGATTGTTCTACAATTACAAGTGTTGTCTGACTGGTTCTTTCAGGTTATGAACTGACTGGTTTAGCCAGAGGTGGGGAACAACTGGCTAAATTAAAGAGGAACTATGCCAAAGCAGTGGAACTACTGGTGGAACTCGCCTCACTGCAGGTAGGCAGAGAACTCCCTACTGTTTGGTTTCTAATATTTAAGTGCAGGAGATTCAGATCTTGGCTCAGAGTGTACTAAACTCAGTACTTCAAACTGTTTTCATGACCTCTGTGAAACAAGTCAAAGATGTTTTGATTTCTGAAATAGCGACTTCTGCACCATTGTCCCAACTTGTGTTCCTGACAAAATGTGCAGTGGTGGTTTCACTCTGCTAGGTGAGGACTGCAGCTTTAAATGCAGATTTAACACGGTGTCTGAGTGAAAAGCCACGTTTTCCTTTGTGGCCAGCTAATGTGTTTCTAGGTCATTTGTGCATGATTCTCTCCTCTTGCCATTTTTACAACCTTAGGTAAGTCTGAAGTAAGTTATAATAGCATGGAGATAGTGTCAGCTCTGTGGAAATCTCACAATTTTTAACTTGTTGAAAGGAACCTTTTTACAGGTGCCATCTGAGTGGAGCAAAGGAACAGGGCAGAATTAGAAAGACTTTGTACTTACATTTTATTTGTCCTCTGATTTTAGACTTCCTTTGTTACTTTGGATGAAGCTATTAAGATAACCAACAGGCGTGTAAATGCCATTGAACATGGTGAGTGCAAGCCTGTGGGGCTTTGTTCATCTGCTGCGCATGCCTCTACCTTTGTTGCATAACTGCTAGGATCAGGCACTGACCGCCAGGTGGTACACATTGCCCACAGTGGGTAGTGCAGTGAGTCAGTGGTGCTGTAAAATGTTATTCAGTGCTTTGATAGGAGGTGTATATTTTGGGTGTTAGATGAGAGTGGTAAGTTCAAAATTATGGAATATTTTATTCACTGCTGGTTATACATTTAGAATAAAGAGTGGAAACTATTTCTCAGGAGCTATAGTGTTTTTAGTATTTTCCAATAACTGAGTGAATGATGCATTTTTTTGAACACATCAAATATTTAACGTTAAATCCCTCTCCCTTAGGCCTGTGTCCTACAGAAACAATGTCCTATATTCTCTTGATTTCTGAAAATAAATTTTCCCATTTGATGCATTATTTCCCATCTTTATTATTTCAAAAGTGTGACTGCTAAGTATTAATGTAATACTTTTTGCTTAAGAAACTCAGTTTTCATTAAAGGAACATTTTTTCAATTTTAAGGTAAGGAGAAAAATTTGAATAGCAAAGAAGTTATTTTGCTTTATTAGTGTTAAAGAGGAAGTTACCTCATTTTGAAAAACTGAAAACATATTCCTGACTGCTTGCTAGTGCCAGCCCTTGTACATGGAGCTACAAGCAAAACAGAATGGATAATGTAATAGTTCCCACCCTCCAGTTGACATCCTAAAACAGGCAAATTCCATGTAAAACAGAACCTTATGACTGACACAAAACACAGCTTACTGCCTTGTCTGTGCCTTGATACTCCACTTTTCCACAGATTACTATACATTTGAGTGTGGGAGATTCAAATCTTGTTCAATGTCATATATTCATATGAATTCAGTGACATACATAGAAGGGCATATACCAAAATGTTTATAATAGTTACTTTAGAGTGTTTGGATCATACTCTTTTTTTTTTTTATGTTCTTGTGTTCTAAATTTTCTGCATTAAATGTACATTGATTTTATAATTAGAAAATATAACTAACTGCTATACAAATGAGCACTGGCAATTAGAGAAAAAAAAAAAGGTTTAAAGTTCTCACAGGTATATATTTTTTTAAACCCTAGTCATCATTCCCAGGATTGAACGTACCCTTGCTTATATCATCGCAGAGCTGGATGAGAGAGAGCGAGAAGAGTTCTATAGGTTTGTTGGAATTGGCAGTTATTGATCATTTTCTGTTTTCCATATTCCAGTGTCTCTATTTGCTGAGAAATTTGTTGGCTTCTGTTCTTTAGAATTAGCATAGCTTGCATTTTACTCTGATATGTAAGAAGCAAGAAATAATATTGCCAAAGCTGTGAGGACAGTGCTATGCCAAGTTTTGCACATACCTAAAACAGCATCTCCAAAAGCTTTGGTCAGAGGAGCTATTAATAGACTTGGTTATTTTAAAAAGTGAAACTGATTTAAGGGAGTGACTGTCTCCCACATAAAAAGAAACTGGATTAATCAACCAGTATGTATTACATATTGACTATGTTCCAGAAGGGAACATTACATAATAGTGTAAACTATACCATTAGAGAATTGGTGCAGTACTTGGAGATGATGCACGTACAAAATTGGTTATGAACATTTAGAGCTAGTAGGGTCAATAAATACTAAGTAGGTGGTGTACAGGGTCAGTGTGTCAGGTTCAGAAGTGGGAGACAGATGAAGGCAGGCATATTCAGGGAAGACACAGCCCTCTTAACTCTGAGCGGCGTCTGAGTATGATTTATAATCTTAATTATCAAAGTTTATTTAGTTCTGTCCTTCAGTGATGTTTAGGGTTGTAGTGAGCCAAATGGAATGATACAAAATTTTAATAAATATCTAAATGCTCAAAATCTGTTCTGGTATCAGGGAATAGATTTCAAAGTTTATTCACTTTGGGATAGGAGTTTTTAAAATCAGTTATTAGCTTAAAATATGTGTATCTTACTTACCTCAAATCTTTTTTTTAATGGGCTATAAATTACTAAAACTGAAATTACAATAAAGTTTTGTTCTAGTTTGTGTTTATTATCCTTGTTACAAAACTAGAAGAAAGCACATCTCTCAGCATTCAGAAAAACCCTTTACTTTACAGGTTAAAGAAAATACAGGAGAAGAAAAAGATTCTCAAGGAAAAAACTGAGAGGGAGTTGGAGAAACGGAAGGTAGCTGGGGAGGTGACGGAGCCTGCCAATCTTCTGGCTGAAGAGAAGGATGAGGATCTTCTGTTTGAGTAATCTTGCCTACTCTGGTTCTTCTTGCCTGCTCTGGTTCTTTCAGAAGTCCTGACATGACACCATTTTAGTTCAGTGTGTAGGTTTGGTTCGTGTGGCTGTTTATTTTTTGGTCTAATTTCACTGGTTGTAAAACTTCCCTGGATGTCCATATATGGGATTACTTTTGCAGAATCCTAATTTACCAACCATTGATCACAGATGAGATTTAGAGAACCTGCCTAGGAACTTGTAGAATTTATTCCCCAGAAGTGTCACCCTACCGGAACTATAAATGGTTACAAGTGATCGGCTTACCAAGCATATTAGGAAATTCCCCTTAGGCACCAGCAGTGGTCTGAGGCCAATACAAGGAGGCCAGCTACTGTAGGAGCATCCTCCATTCCCACCCACCCACACCCCTGGTGCTGTTGTCTGAGATAGCTGCAGCCATCCTGTGTTTCTGTGGTACTTCTCCAGCTTTAGGAAAGCCTTCCCTTTACTTACCTTGCATGACAGGTCTCTGTCTGTTCTTTCTGTCATGGAACAGTTGTGCCAATTTGCATGTGACTGTGGTATAAACAGTAAAATGATTAAAAATGAGTTGCTCGTTTTTTAAAAAGAAATTAAGGAAATAGAACTCAATACCTGTGCTGATAGGGAGCATTCCCCTATGGTGAAGAATAAGTTAAAAGATATGTCTGTTTCACCCAGAGGTTCCAATGGACTGACTTTTGGCACAAACGTGAAGACAGGATGGTCGTTAGATATGCTGAAACCTTGAATGGCAGAGGATATAAATAAAGCAAAAGAAAGTACTTGGTGGCTTTTTTTATTTGAAATATAATTTTACTTTTTATTTTTACAATACAGTGTGCAGTATAACATCTCAAAACAATAGAGTGCAGATACAGGACACGAGTACAAAGGAGGATTAACAATATCAGAAAGGTCACCTTATTAAGGCTAAATCCCTGGTTCATATTTTCACACACATTCATAAAATTACATTCAAATTATTCCTTATCAATACTTATTCCTTACGTCATGAGAAAAGGGAAAAAAATCCAGACATTAGATTTTCATAGATAGTAAATCTGGATTAGTTTAAATACTGTTCTCCTTTTCGTGAGTTCTGACTTAAGATTTACTAAAGGGAGATATTTCCTTATTTGAATTAGCACGTGCATTTTATTAGCTATCGGTATTCCTATAAGTGGTTAAGACCTCCCACTCTGGGGTCTCCAATCAGAACCACAGAGGGACAGGAAATGGAACTGGCCATTTTCTTTCAAAGAAGTTAGTGACAACTCAGTGTTCCCTTTGCTTAGGGGCTGTATTGACTATCAGCACATCCATATCACTGGGAGAAACGTTTCTGTACCTCTGCCATTGCTGATGAGGAAAGAACTGTAAGACTTCATTGACCCCCAAAATATCTTGTCACTTTAGACTTGCTAAAGCATACTATGGGATGGCATGTACCCTGGTAGGAGATTTGCTTGTTAAAGCTATATCTGAGTCTTGTTAGCACATGGTGTTATGTGAATCTACGGTCTGCAGATTAACTCAGGGAATGGAACAGCCACTGACTGACACTACCTGAAATCTCATTCTAATGCAATTTAAGCTGCCAACTTTTTAGATTTTAGGGTTAAAAACAGTTGTCAGTTATGATAAGCAACTCACAAAATTCCACTGTCTACCACTGACTGCCCTTCATTCCAGAGGAGGAAAACTGCAAGACTGAGAAGATGAAGTGCTTATATTCCTTGGTTTCCAATGCTAAAAATCAGTGTGAGCTTTGCATTTCCTGCTATAAACTTGGAGTGTTTCAGACCTGAAGAGAGAGTATGTATGGCATTCCTTCTCTTAACCCAGGATGTTTCTTCCTAATGAACATCTTGAAAGTATTTCCACATAAGACACACACTGCAGCCAACTTTAACGCCATGCAAATTTGAACAGAAAAAGGCAACATATAAACTGTCTACATTTGTTCAAATAAAAGTATGTAGACTAGAAAAAATCAAATATACACATGACACAAACTACTTGTTAAAAACTGCTTACATTAAATTAAGTGACAATTCAATATTATTCCAGTGTTTAGCTCTGAGAACAGGAAATGTAGCTAAAGTCATCACAAAAATAAAATGACGTTCACATTTGAGGTTGTTTGTCACACATCACACCATCCTGAAAGACTTGAAAAGACTACAAATCAACTTTCCATGCCAGTGTGAAAATCCCGTTAGTTTAAACATTTATGATTTAACAAGCGATTGCATTATGGTCCTAAGAGACAGATGTTGTTAGGACAAAAGCCTCTTTATATATGTTTAACTTCCCCCACCCCCACCCATGTTCCTTTCCTAAAATGTTCAAATGACTTTCAGGTCATTCTTTCCTTCTGATCTCAAAGTCAATTGTCATAGTATTTCCCTCAGATATAATTTTAGTCCAATCTGAACAAGTGTTATCAATAACCATTTGTCAATCTATTAAATATTAGTGTACAATACAGCAGCTATATTCATCACAGAATTCCAGTTTATTACCTGTATATAGCACAGTCATCAAATTATACTGTGCTCCTATATAAAAATGCAAAAACTGTCAAAGGTGCTATGTCCTCTCATGTATATAAAAAACTTCATTATGAGAAACTTTAACAGTCAACACAGTTTATATGAACATCTGCCGTTCATAAAAATGTAACTTACATATTCTGTTGTACTATGCAGATCAGAGAAAGGAAGCAAGGTTATCAAATCAGTTGTGACAAAGGAAAATTCATAAAGTCATATCTTTAAAAAGATCATCATGCACTTAATTAGATCAGAGTCTGCGATAAAGTCCAATCCACAAAGCTTGAGCTAAAAATTGGTGCTTCTAACGGAATGTTTTTCAAGAATTAAAATACAAGTGAATTCAAGCCTATGAGTAGTTCCAGACCAAAGTGGCACCTTAAAAAATATTTTAATTACTATAAACTATTTAACTTATTTTTTGTAGTGAGTTCTTGAAATCTGGTGTGTATCTACTTTCAGCACAAAAAAATTTTTAAGGATAGTATTTCTGATGACTAAATCAGTTTTCTACCTAAATAAAATCTTGCCCAGTACACAGAAGCACAGTCCCTACCCACCCCCCAATTCCCATGAAGTCATTTAACTGTTAAATAACATTAATATTTGTAACTACGTGAGACATGGGCTGCTGTGCATATACACACACGTTTTTTTTCATGGAAATATGACTAGGCAGAAAAGATTTAGGTGAAAAAGGTTTTTACATGGATAAAATGGAAATGCTCCATTGAAAGCTTCCATTTAGAATCCCCAAATGAATCAAGAACCAAAAGCCATAGGGAATAAAGACTGCTGTGCACAAATTAGCTAAGGGGATTTCCTTCTCACTAGTTTGAGATCTAACAAGAGGCCTACATTGCCGGCACCCTTACCCTCAGAGTCTTGCTGAAGTATCAGGTTTACCTTCGTACTGACAGTGTGCCAGATCAAGTCCAATCATGCCACAGATGGATGTTTCCTTCACCTCAGCCAAGAGGACGGCACCCACTGAGGTTCAGTATCAAGTTTGTTAATTAGTCTAAGTAATTCCTGATAGGCTTTATCAAGATCTGAATTCACAATTGCCGTGTCAAAGTAGTGACCATTGTTCTGCTCCATCTCTCTAGTTTTCTCAATGATTTCTCTCAACTCTTCTGGCTGTAAAGAGTAGATGAAAAGTGTGAAGTTAACGCCTTACCAAAGGTGGCCAAAGAACAAGTAAACTGCTTTCCTTTTCTCAAAATACTCCACCTTAGGAGCTCCTTCCCAGCCTTGTCATGCCCACAGTGACTTCCTTTGCTCTTCTGGCATCTTCAGGACTCACACTGTGAGTCATTTGGGACTCAATATAATCTATTTATACTATGATTTAGGTTTTCATATATTTCTGTCATCTCACCCACAAGACTTCAAGAGCAAAGGCCGTTACTTTGAGTTCCCCACAGACATTCATTTAAAAATGTTCTAGGCCAGTGGTCGGCAAACTCATTAGTCAGCAGAGCCAAATATCAACAGTACGACGATTGAAATTTCTTTTGAGAGCCAAATTTTTTAAACTTCTTCTAACGCCACTTCTTCAAAATAGACTCGCCCAGGCCGTGGTATTTTGTGGAAGAGCCACACTCAAGGGGCCAAAGAGCCGCGTGTGTCTTGCGAGCCATAGTTTGCCGACCACGGTTCTAGGGCATCCTAACATCTTCCTAAAAAGAACATCTGTAACACAGAGTGAACCTTTATGGGTGGAACAAGAGTGGCAGGACCCAAAGCACCATCTATTCTTGGCTCTTCTAGAGCCCCTGTTTTTTATATCTATTGCAGAGTTAGGCAAGTTAAACATCTGATTGGAAAAGCAAAGGATCAACAGAATGCACATCTTTTTTAATGAAAATATTGCTGGTCAACTCAAGATTTAATAATTGAATACAGCTGACCCTTGAACAACACAGGTTTGAATGCACAGGTCCACTTACAGGCAGATTTTTTTCATTAAGTATCTGTATAACTGTTTTCGATGTGAGGTTGGGAGTCTGTGGATGTGGAGGGCCAACTGCATGCATTAAACTACACCATTTTATATAGGGGACTTGAGCATCTTTGGATTTTGGTATCCACTAGGGGTCCTGAAGCCAACCGCCCACATACACTGAGTGGCCAGATTATTATGATCTCTGAACGCATAATAATCTGGCCACTCAGTGTGTGTGTGTGTGTGTGTGTGTGTGTGTGTGTATGTATATTAGAGGCCTGGTGCTTGAATTCGTGCATGGGTGGGGTCCGGCCAGCCTGGCCAGGGGGAGGGGATATGGGTGGTTGGCTGGCCTGCCTGCTGGTTGAACTTCTGGTCGAGGGGACAATTTGCATATTAGCTTTTTATTATATAGGATATACACTGAGTGGCCAGATTATTATGTGTTCAGAGATCATAATAATCTGGCCACTCAGTGTATACTGAGGGTAGTTAAGTACATACTCAGCTTAACATGTTAAATTTCTACTTTGTTTTCAATACACAAAGAAGGTCTTTAAGATGCAAAAAGTACACTAAGAAGAGTTTGGGAAACAACACAGAGCAGGCTACTTTAAAATATTGGGTAAGGGAAACAACTATTTCACATAGACAAGCAGGAGGCAAGGCTGTGTGCCTCTGATTATCAGGCACAATTGTTCAAGAAAGTCAAACTGCCTCCAAAACACCCCTGTCAATAAAGAAAACTAATTAAACTCAAGTCCAAATGTCTGATATAAAAGTTACATACTATATTGGACCCACAATACAAAACTATTTCTACCCTTCAGCTGGTTGGACTTCTGTAACAGAAGGAAAACATACTAAGTCTGACAGCTCTGGCTTGTCCTGAGGCAGTTGCTTGTGTAGCTCTCTCATTTGCACTCTGGAATGTTGTGCATCTGGCTGTGGTACACAGAACCCTTTGTTCCCTAACAGGGACTCTGCTACACTATTGTAACCAAACACACTGACATTCTTGCTGAAACTTATGTCTACTCAAAGCTTAAGATTATTGAAAAAACATTCCAGAACTCAAAACAGAATCTAAACTTTGTGGTGCCAGAGTTGAAATGTAAATGTTAGACCTCACATCTTACACAGATTCATATGAATATCCAATCTACCTAGTTTTTCTTTATCAAATTTAAGGCATTATTTAATCTTTTTCCAAAATGGCTTTTATATTACTTATTTCGTTTTAATTTCCTCTTATTTTTCAAATTATAATTCAAGACTAAAATGAAACAAAATGTTTTTGCTCAAAATTAGCCTACAGGGAAAGTGACTAAGTTCAGACTATCAGTTTACCACTCTCAAGGCCCCCTTTAACAGAACAGATTCTGAGATTCAAAGTACAATCAATTAATAGTTTACATTTTGTACCCAGAGAAACACCATCACTTTCCAGCTAGCACAATTTCATTCACTTAAAACTGAGGATTTGTTTTTATACAACATTTTGTGAGTGATAAAGCACTACTGGAAATACCAAAGGAGATAAAAATAAAACATAAGTGAAATTAAAAGGCAACAGATACATCACCCTCTACTCAACAAATACAGAATATATATTCTTACTAGTGTGCATGGAACATACACCAACACAGAACACAAGTTGGGCCATAAAATAAGGTTCAACAAATTTGAAAGACTGACATCTTACAGAATATGTTCTTTGACCACAATGGAATTACTAATCAATAAAATATTTTTTGAAATCTCCAAACAGGTGGAAATTATATGCTTCTAAAAAACCCATGGGCTAAAGAAGAAAATGACATAAGAGAATTAGCATTTTAACAAAATGAGAAATATAACCTCAAATTCTATAGGACACAACACTAAACAACTGCTGAGAGAAATTCGTAGCTTCATATTAGAAAAGATTTAAAACTCATCTACTGAAGACAGTAGAGCAAGTACAAATTAATGCAAATTAGAACAAAAGAATAAAAATGACACGTCAATTAAATAGAAACAGACAAAACATAAAGAAAATTAACAAAGACAAAAGTACTCTGATTTACTTCTTTTTCTAAAGGGTTTCGATTATTCCTTTTAATTTCCATATAAATTTTTAAATCTTTTCAATTTCTACAATGAAGCCTGCTGAGATTTTTTTAAACAGTAAACAGATTTCTTGATATATTAATTCATTTGCAATTGACCCATTTAAAATGTGCAATTCAAGAGGTTTTAGTATAGTCACAGAGTTGTGCAATCAACACCACAATTCAATTTCAGAACATTTTCATCACTCTCCACCCCCAGCCCCCAAAAAACTATACCCATTAGCAGCTACTCCCCATTTTCTACCACCCCCAGCCCTAGGCAACTAATAATCTACATTAGGTCTCTATAGATTTGTCTATCCTGGGCATTCCATAAAATGGAATCATACACTATATGGTCTATGTTACACTATGTATCACTTCATTCTTTTATGACTGTTTCCCAAGACTTAAAATAAAGCTACAGTATTCAGTGCAATATTGGCATAAATACATGAATCAAGTCCAGAAATAATCTATAATCCCCTCCGACACCCCCTCCCTTGACCCTCCTCCCCCATTATATGTGATCATTTTTTTTACAAAAGTGTCAATGTAATTCAATGGGAAAAAGGATAGTTTTTTCTTTTTCAAAAAATTATTGTACAGCAACTGGATATCCACATGTGATTTAAAGAACAAAACAAAACAAAAAAACCAATCTCCACTCTTACCTCACACTAAAATAGAGATGATAAACCTGAGATAGATCACAGAACTAAAAGTAAAAGCTAATACAAGAAAGTTTTTAGAAGAAACCAAAGGATAAAATCTTCATAATCCTGGAGTAGACAAATTTTTTTAGTATAAAAAAATCATTAACTATAAGAAAAATAAAAAAGTGTACTTCATTAAGATTAAACATTTCTGATCTTCAAAATAATTAAAGATACAAAGACTTTGAAAAAATATTTATATACAGATATAAAGAATAAGAAAAATAACAATAAAAAAATAAGACTTAGGCCTTTCACAAAAGAACATGCCTAAATGACTATGTGAAAAGATGCTGTCTCAGTTAACAGGAAAATGAATAATGATAACACTTCACACCTACTGGAACAAAAAAATTGCTACATACAATAGTAAAAGTTGGTAAAAATGTGGAGCCAATGGAACCAAGGTGAGAGCATAAAATGGCAAAATGTTTTTTTAACACAATTTGGCAGTTTTTATATAGTTAAACAGGCACTTAGCATTTGATGCAATTCAGGAGGATGAAAACATATGTCTACCAAATGACTATGAATGTTTAGGGCAGCTTTGGTCACACTAGCTAAAAGTTGGAAACCACCCAAATATTTTTAACTGGTAAGTGGACAAATTGTAATATATTTAGAGCGTGGTATAGACTGCACTTAGCAACAGAAGATTTGAACTACTGTTAGATGCAACATAGATCAATATCAAAACATTATGCTGATATAGAGCCAGATATAAACTTAAACATACTGTTTGGTCCCATTTATATTAACTTCAAGAACAGACAAAACAAATCTATAATGACATAAAGCAGATTCGTGGTTGCCTTGGGAAGACTGGAGGGGTATTAACTTAAAAGGAGCATGAGAGAATTTTTTGGAGTGATGAAAATGTTCTAAATCTTGATTGGCATAGTAGTAACCCAGGTATGCATTTTGCCAAAACTCACTGAATTATACAAGTAAAATGTATTCATTTTATTTATGTAAAGTAACTTCAATAAATTGATTTTTAAAAATTACAAAATTCTAATTAGAAAATCAAGCATATTGTATACCATTAAAACATTTTGGTACTGATTAAGTCCATGCTTTAAAAATAGGTATAATTGGTATCTTTCTAGACCTCACTCAAATTAGGATAACTAATTCAAAATAAAGTAGGTAAAAAATTCCATGAGAGCACTGCCAGAGAACACTAACTAAAAGAAAGTTGCTTACCATGTTTTGGAATGGTGTATGGCCTTTGGCACAACACTGAATCCTTGTTGAAGAAGAATAACCTAACTAAAAAAGAGCGTGCATACTCGAAACAGAAAATAGGGCTGAACAAGCAGAATGGATCACTGGTCCTTAAGGTGCATCCCTTTCCTTTTCTTGTTTACCAAAGTAGTTACTGGGCACTAAGTTTCATTGAGTATTAACCTTATTTTTCTTATTATATGTTGTGATCCTCTTCAAAAGTAGCAAGTGACCATGTCTCATATTTCTCGTGTATCATCCCAAGTGCTAAGGACACGCTGATCCCACTTACTTATCTACACTAATAAAAGAGAAACATGCAA
Source organism: Corynorhinus townsendii (assembly GCA_026230045.1). Taxonomy (NCBI): domain Eukaryota; kingdom Metazoa; phylum Chordata; class Mammalia; order Chiroptera; family Vespertilionidae; genus Corynorhinus; species Corynorhinus townsendii. The sequence goes on along the minus strand of JAPDVU010000001.1, from coordinate 207,407,837 downwards.
ATTGACCGCACCTCTGCTATGCCCACAAGCCACGCCCACCAGCCAATCAGGAGCGAGTATGCAAATTAACCCAACCAAGATGGTGGTGGCCACAGAGCTGGAGCAAGCAGGAGGCTTGGGTTGCCCCCGGTGATGGAGGAAGCCAAACTTCCCGCCCGCCCTGGCCTCCACTCAAGGCTACAAAGTTTCAATTATAGAAGATAAATAAATCCCAGATACTTGCTTCCAGCTGGTGCTGGCCTCAGCTCAAGGAGGTGCTAAAAAAAAAAAAGAAGGGGCTGGGAGCTTGGGTTGCTAGGGGGTGATCAGGCCAGGATGGGACGGCAGATGTGGGCGATCAGGCTGGTGGGGGGGGCGGGGCCGTTAGGGGTGAGCAGACCAGCAGGGGGGCCAGTTGGGGGTGAGCAGGCTGTCAGTGGGGGTCAGTTGGAGGTGATCAGGACACCAGGGAGGGTGGGGAGGGGAACAATTTAAACACTACTTTTAACTAGCTAATCTACTTAGCCTAAACATTATGTTCAACATAAAGGATGGGGAAATCCCTGTTGTCTATAGCCTAAGACATTGAAAAATACTAGCTTCCCATATATAGAGACTGAATAAGAAATGTAAGTACACCTAGAGTGAAAAAGCGTATCTTGAGGCAGGAGGGTTGGTGGCTGTGGTAAAGTCAAGAATCGAAGGAAAAGCATGTTGTTATATGCTTTGAATGACTTTCAAGGAAGAGCATTATTACATGTTTTTATGGCTTTTAAGGAGAGTTAGGGGCATAGCAAATGAAATGAGATTAAGTGACTCCACTATTAAATAGAAATATTATAAAAATCAGAAAAAAACAAGGAAGAGTAAGTATTTGTTACTTAGACAAAGCAATTCACATGACAGTTTTTAGTTCACACATTTAAATAAAAAGCCAATGCTTTCTGATTACCAGTATACTATCACTGAGTTATTAATAATGTTTCGTATATAACAGACTACCTCAACCATGTCCAGCGTCTAAAATAATTTTTAAAATATTCCATTTCAGATCATGTAAGAAGATCAAAGGGAGGAGACAAACAATATAAAGTTTCAATGAGAAAAAAGAGAAAAACAAGGGCACTCAATATTGGCTCCCCACACATGCAGAATATCTGCAGAGAACAGTGGGCAATCCCTAAGAATATGATGATCCCTTTTTGTGTGTGTTAGAGGTATATACACACATCCATGTGAAGATCAAAGAAGTGCTAAAGAATGCCAAATCTTACCATACATTTGGGGTACAATAGGGAATGTGTGGGGAACAACAAGAGAAGCCACCTTCTTTGGAGAGCTGCGAGAGTCTAACCAGAAGCAATCATGGCAATTTTGGGGAAAGTGATATGGCAGAAAGAATGATCACTTTGAAAGCTCAAGCTGATGTAGTTTTTAAGTATTGTGACATAATAGGCCATGACTGTTTCATGTTTACTTTCAGTGGAATAGTACAACAATATAATAACTCTACCTTTGGATTCTTGCCCTCTTTGGCCAACAATGCCCGAAGTCTTTCTTGTGAAGGGGGGGCAATAAAAATAATATATGGTTTCAAGTCTGAATTCCGGAGAGTCTTCAATGACTGAAAAGAAAAGATATTTTGGATCTTTAAAATAATTTTCTTGATTTAACTACTTCCCAATAACATACTTGGAATATAATAATGTCATTAAACAACAATAACACCATAACCTATGAGTGTTTCCAAACATCTTTGTAACAAAAAATGCACAATATTTTAGGATCCTACCATTCACTGTAAAAATATATTGTGTACCTATAAAATCTCACACACACACACACACACTATTGGCTCACTCTTTTTATGTAATGAAATAAAAATAAATGAATGAAGGATTATAACTATGTAATGTTAAAATACCCTGCTTATAAGATCACATGCAGATTATAATAACTATATTAAAAATCCATTTTAGAGAAAGTAGAAATGAGTAGTCACTTTACAATGTGCCAGGGTCAAAACAGAAGCAGAGAGAGAAACACACACACACACACACACACACACACACACACACACACACATACACACACACAAATTTTGGAAAAGCACATCCAAGAAAAGGAGACTATCTGAATTGGGAGGTGTAGCTTTTTTTTTTTTTTTAATTTTTTAAAAATCCTCACCAGAGGGTATTTTTCCATTGATTTTTAGAGAGAGTGTAAGAAAGAGGGAAAGACAGAGAGAAATATTGATGTGAGAGAGACACATCGATTGGTTGCTTTCTCACAAGCCCCGACCAGGGCCTGGGGTGGGGAGGAGCCTGTAACCAATGTATGTGTCCTTGACCGGAATCAAACCTGGGACCCTTTGGTCCATAGGCAGAAGCTCTATCCACTGAGCTAAACCAGCTATGGCGGGAGGCGTGGCTTTCACCTTGCCTTTGCCACCGCATGACAGCGTGCCGTCAACTAAAGCACTCCATCAAAATGGGAATTACAGGGTTGTACCCCCTTTTATTAACCTAAAAACATTAAGACAATATGTTTAACTTCTCTATGTTCTTTGGTACATCTGCTGGCCCAAATAATGTAAGAATTCTGAAGGAGTTTAGTAAAAACATTTATACATCTCTCAAATGTTTACAATTGAAATAGTAGACTAAACTCTTTTATCTACGAAAAAAACAAAAACAAAGAAAATCTAATTATTATTTCGAGAGCCATTTTATTTTTGTTATTATTTTTTAATCCTCATTAGAGGCTATGTTTTCATTGATTTTTTTTAGAGAGAGAGAAAAAAGGTAAAAATCACTTGGTTGCTTCCTGTATGTTCCCTGACCAGGTATCAAACCTGCAACCTAGCTATGTACCCTGAATGGGAATTAAACTCATAACTTTTTGGTGTATGGGACAACATTCCAACTAACTGAGCTAGGACTCAAGAGAACAATTTTAGAGTCAATTTCCTTTCTTATACATTTATTAACCACCGCTTATATTTTCTAAGTTGACATACGCAGTAGATTCATTAAGGAAAGTTTTATGCTGAAGCTGTCTAGTCTAGAAAAACTTTTCCACAACTAACAATCTTTAAAATCCCAAATTTCTAAGTTACTGTATTAAATTTTAGAAAATATGTACATGTGTATGTGTAGGTAAGTATGTATTTGACTCTGAGGAAACTGAGATTTAGCAATCTGTCTGATTTTAGATAGGGAGTCAGTGGGGAAAAGCTGTATAAGAACTTAATTAGGTCCTGTGGTTCTTGGACCAAAATACAGTTTCCACTAAATTACTTTCCAAAAAATGCCCTCAAGTTCAACACCCTAAACCAAAACAGCTTTACCTGTGTACGAAGACTTAAAAGACATATTTTCCCAGAGTTGATCACTTGCCGTACAGAATCTATGCTGGTTCCATACAGATTTTTCTCAAATTCACCATGCTCAATGAACTTTCCAGCTGCTATGTCTGCTTCGAATGCTTGCCGAGAAACAAAGTGGTAATCTCTACCGGCTACTTCATGGTCTCGCCTATTGCGAGTTGTATCTAAACAGACAAAATCAGGTAAAAATAATTGGTATTGATCATCGTAAGGATGGGGTGTAATTTTACTAATCAGAAAAAAGTTTTATTTCATAATACAGATTATACAATAATGAACTGAGAAAATGTTAAGAACCCATGTGTTTAATTTAATACTGGCTTTATTTCCAGATTGAGAAATGAACAAAAATTTGTTTTTTGTATGCTATTAATAGTTATATTAGTAACAATATTCTTTATGTTTACACTTTAATACATCTTGCATTTAAACACTACTATTCACCTTTTCTGAAGTTTATTTCTATAAGATTAGGTGCTATGAAAGGTACCATATAATTTTTAAACAGAACTTCTGTGTTCAGAGATTATGTCTAAATTTCTATCTTCCTCATCAGTTGTTGAAACCAGATGTTGATTCCATATTGAACAGGGAATTATAAGAAGTGCAAAATGAGATTCATTTAGAAAGTGATCAGTACCATATTCTTAGGAAAATTGAAATTTCTCAAGAAGATTTGGTTAAAACAAAGTTTTTCTTTCCTGGACAACAATGTTTTGATAAAATGAATGAAAAATTGCCTGTGTAAGTTAGATTCTAAAGCAGTGAACTGAAAAACACAGGAAAATGGGAATGCATCCAAACTTACGAGGAACTGCAGCTGCAAAGCGGTCTTTTTCTTTGTTCATGAGCCTCTGACGTAATTCATTCTGACCACAATTCTGTGGACCAATCAAAATGATAGGTCTTTTCCTATTTGCTGGCTGATGATAAAGTGACATTTCCTCATAAGTTAAGATTTCTTCATTGTCATAGTCTTTAGGAAAAGAAAAAGTTAAGCTCTTTAGACAGAATTACTGCTATGTAATAAACACACACTCATAGGTCTTCTGAAAAAACTGAAAAGAGCACAATTTATTGTTAAAAACGCTAAACTTTTTGGATCAAGAGTATTTTCCCCTGTCATTTATAGCCTTTCCAGGATACTATGAAAATAAATCAGACAATATATGAATCATTCTAGAAATTTTTATTGCTTCTCTTATTTCAGACTGTTTGAATGTTTAATATAATATGACAATACTGATCCTTATGTAAAATAGCTAGTTTGCAGTCAGTACTTTGACAGGGGGTAGGGCACCAGGTGGTAAACTAATGAGAATAACATCTACCATTTTGTAAAATGACGATACTAACACATTATTTAGAGGGTTGGTTTAAGAATCAGACCTAATGTGCATGCTGAACACTATACGTGGTATGAACATTCAAAATAGTGGCTACATCCCAGCATAACCATTATTGCTTGTCTCATTTTCAGTTCTTATAAGTGTATTTCTAGTATCACATGATCTCACTCATCTAGGGGAAATAATGAACAACATAAACTGATGAAAAAAACAGACTCGGAGACAGGGAAGCATCGATCAGACTGTCAAACCTCAGAGGGAAGGTAGGGGAGGGTGGTGGTATGGGGGAGAGATCAACCAAAGGACTTGTATGCATGCATATAAGCCTAACCAGTGGTCACGGACAAGAGGGGGTTAGGGGCATGTGTGAGGAGGGGTTTGGGATGGGAATGGGGAGATGAGGACAAATATGTGATACCTTAATAAATAAAGAAATTAATAATAAAAAAACAAAATAGTGGCTACAATCAGATATCAGAGAAAGCTGGAAAACTTTTCTGAGATTATATAACTTGCCATTCACACTTCCTGCTTTTATATTTACTTGGTTCTGGAATATTTGAGGTCATGATTCAAGAAGAGCTATAAATTACGATAGGGGCGTTAACATTCCTAAAGCCCATAATTCAGATGAAATCAGAGCTGTTAAGCTGTAAGAACAAAGGTAGACAATAGCAGCCTGCCATCTTCTCACGCGTACCAGTTCATCTGACTGGGAAAGAACGTCAGATATGTAGGCAGACCCTCCCAGCTGTAAGTTCCACGGGGGCAGGGGACTATCTTAGTCGTGCTAGTCCTTAGCACAGAGCACAGAGTAGGAACTATATTTGCTTAAATTTCAGCTCAACCATATCTTAGTTGTAAGAACTTAAGCAGGTTACTTTAACATCTGAATTTGATTTTATTAATCTGTATGTTCAAGGAATTTAATGAGAACTAAATAGATGAAGGTATTGCCCTAGCCAGTTTGGCTCAGTGGATAGAGCATCGGCCTGTGGACTGAAGGGTCCCAGGTTTGATTCCGGTCAAGGGCATGTACCTGAGTTGCGGGCACATCCCCAGTAGGGGGCGTGCAAGAGGCAGCTTATCGATGTCTCTCTCTCATCGATGTTTCTAGCTTTCTATCCCTCTCTCTTCCTCTCTGTAAAATATCAATAAAATTCTTTAAAAAAAAAAAAGGGGGGAGATCCAAGATGGCAGTGTAGGTAAACACCTAAACTGCTGCCTCGTGCAACAATTTCAAAAATTCAACTAAAAGACAAAACGTCTATCACCCAGAACCACGGGAAAGCTGGCTGAGTGGAAGTTCTACAACTAAAAGGAAAGAGAAAAGAGCATTGAGACGTGCACGAGTGCTGAAAAGCTGAGGTACGGAGGCGCGTGATCCGGGCTGGCGGCGGGCGTTGGTTTTTTCAACCCAAAGGGAGACAAGCCCCCGACTACTCTGAAATCCAGTTTCTGGGGAGACGCGGGGGACCCAAACTCCTACGGGGAGAAGCTGGACTGTCTGCCAGTGAGGGTGGCTTGCTTGCAGAGCTGCGTGCAGGAATAATTGTTTACGGCACTGGGGCTCGGGACTCCGGGACACTGTCTGGGACACAGAGCTGGCTAACTAGCAGCCATTGCTGTTTGCCACGCCCTAGCCTAGTGACACCCTGAGACCCCGCCCTGCACCACCTACAAACCCACCCAAGCTCTAAGCAGCCACTTTTGCATAAGAAAGCCCTGCCCTATCGCAGCTTAACCTAGCAAACTTGCAGCCTGGGTCAGACAGCTCCAAAACCTCCAAACCCCAAGCAAAGAGGAGAAAACTGTAGCTCTCACTGTAGCTCCTGCTGGATGGCCTCAGACAGTAGCTGACCTGCACCCCACTGGAGATCCAGAAGCCAGTGTACCTAGTGGTCAGAGTGAGACACCAGATTTCAACTCCTCACATCCATAAGTGACACATTCAAGAGGCAGACTCAGTGAGCACCAAAGCCCCACTGAAACAAGTCCTGCCCCATAAGTGTGTCTTCAGCGCAGCAGTTCTAACATTATAGACACAGTGAGTGCTCACAGCTAATTGGCCTGGAAGTCAATTCCTCCCAGAATACCAACAGCAATTAAGGCTTAACTGCACCAAGTCTTTGCACTCAGCCCACAAAGGGGTGTACCAAGAGTGTGCACATCAGGTGATTGGGGAGGCTGAGCTACTGCCCCCTATAGGTCACCTACCACACAAAGCTACTCCATCAACACAGGGAAGCAGCCAAAATGTGGAGACAAAGAAACATGTCACGAATGAAAGAAACGGAGGAAAGCAAACTACTGGATGACATAGAGTTCAGAACCACATTTATAAGGTTACTCAAGAATCTTCTTAAAACCGCTGAGAAACTTGATGAGACCTTCAAGGAGCTTAATGAGAATGCCAAAAAAATGGAAAAGGATCAGTCAGAAATGAAGCATACACTGTCTGAAATAAAGAATATACAGAAACTCAACTGTAGATCAACGTACCCCAAGAATCAAACCAAAGATCTGAAATAGGTGGAAACAAAAAACATCCAACCAGAAAAACAAAAAGAAAAAAGAATCCAAAAATATGAAGATAGTGTAAGGAGCCTCTGGGACAACTTCAAGCGAACCAACATCCGAATTTTTGGGGTGCCAGAAGAAGGGAGAGAGCAAAATATTGAAAACCTATTAGAAGAAATAATGACAGAAAACTTTCCCTACCTGGTGAAAGAAATAGACGTACAAGTTCAGGAAGCGCACAGAACCCCATACAAGAGGAATCCAAAGAGGACCACACCAAGACACATCATAATTAAAATGCCAAGGGCAAAAGACAAAGAGAGAATATTAAAAGCAGCAAGAGAAAAACAGTTAATTACCTACAAGGGAGTACCCATACGACTGTCAGCTGATTTCTCAACAGAAACTATGCAGGCCAGAAGGGAGTGGCAAGAAATATTCAAAGTGATGAACAGCAAGAACCTACAACCAAGATTACTCTACCCAGCAAAGCTATCATTCAGAGTTGAAGGTCAGATAAAGAGCTTCACAGACAAGAAAAAGCTAAAGGAGTTCATCACCACCAAACCAGAATTACATGAAATGCTGAAGGGTATTCTTTAAGGAGAGGAAGAAGAAAAAGGTAAAGATGAAAATTATGAACAACAAAATGACATCAAATACATACCTACCAACAAGTGAATCTAAAAATCAAGTGAATAAAAAATCTGAAGAACAGAATGGACTGGTGAATATAATAGAATCAGGGACATAGAAAGGGAGTGGACTGATGATTCTCAGGGGAAGCAGGTGTGAGGGGTGCGGGAAGAGATTGGACAAAAATCTTACTCCTATGGATGAAGACAGTGGCGGGGGGTAAGGGCATTGGGTGGGGTGGGGAATTAGGTGGAGGGGAGCTATGGGGGAAAAAATAGAGGAACACCTGTAATAATCTGAACAATAAAGATTTATTTAAAAAAAATAGATGAAGGTATTAAAAGTATATATAGTTGGCTTCCCTAGAATAAAAGTTATTACAAATGAGTTATTATTAATAAAAATATTAATTATGACGACACCGTCCCTTCCCAAAATACTTTTCACTCTGAAAAAGCTGAGTTCCTTCATCTAACATGTATAATCAGACTGTGGCATGACTGTGATTTACAGATTTGGTTTATAATCTGTAGATTTCAGATTTGCAAATTTTCTAGAGTATAATAGCTCTTAGAGCTGAATTAATTAATTTTAGTGCACTTCAAAACATGAAAAACAGACTTAATCACCTACCCAAATATAGAGGAAAGGATTAAAAATTCAATAAATCTTCTTAGTTACATAAATATAACAAAGCGTTAAGGTTGTTTATTTTGAAAAAAAATTATTAAAGTAAATGGAATCTCTGATACAGTTTTATATGGAGTTTTTCAACAATCTATACCATTTTTGTCATTGATTTAACTTATGCTGCCTAAAAAAACTTCAAGGTACTGATAAATCTTATAAATTGTTTAAGAAGTTAAGGATTGCCTTGACTTTATTATTTGGCTTGTTTCTAACATGAACCAAAGCAGAGAAAGAATATCTGATGCCCATAAAGGGCTAACCGAGAAGGTAATGAGAGCAGTAAATCAGGTTTGGTTTATAAAATTGGATGTTGTGGAAACTGTTAAACTAAGACAGTAGTAGGTGCCCAATATAAAGGCAACAGCCATCATCAGGTACAGCAGAGTGTTGTCACTTGGGAATATGAGTCACATGTTATTAGAGCTTTTGATTTTAAGAGAAGTACCAACTTTAAAATAGAACAAAAGAACTCCATGTACCTGACTGCTAGCAGGTAGCAGGCTCTGTGGAATCAGTTGTCTTAGTAACAGGAGTTATTATAGACAAAATATTGTTTAGTTAAAGTATAGCTATATTGTTAGAATTTGTTAGAATTTGCATGTATCAATTTCACAAATAAAGAGTTTGATTGGAAAAAAATTAAGAGAAATTTCAATTCCATTTCCTCAAAATTAGAGAAATATCCATATAACACTATATATATACATATATATACACACACACACACATATATATATAGTACTTTAATTTTTATACCAGTTTTTCTCTGAATTCAAAACACTGCATCACTCATAGGATTCTAAAAAAAATCATTTTTGTTAAATGACTTTCTTAAGCCCTTTTGTCACATTAAGAGGCAAAACAGGACCAGAAACAAAACTACCTGAAAATATCAATTTAATTTCTTTCAAGTGCTAAATATTGGGCCTCTTTCAGATATAAATTCAGCTATCTCTGGGAGTGGAACTTACCATCATTTTTATTGGCATTATATAAAACCTTTTTCCTCTTCTTTTTATTCTTCTTTGCACACCATAGTTTTCCTGTTGAATAATCATAAACATAATTATAAATGTATTTGTTTCCTTAAATAAAGCTACATATTTCAAATAAGCACTCAAATAGTTAATTTAAATTTATAAACATTACATTTTTCATAAAAAGAACAACTTTCCAGGGAAGTATTTACAATTTTCTATTAATCTCACATTATAGCCCAACAATCTTTAATATTTAAATCCTGTCCTTTCTTTACAGTTCTAAGATAACCAGCTTTGCCTTTCACATCACTCTTGCCATGAATACATCTTTCATGCCAGTTCTTACTGATATGTAAATTTAAACATACTTATAGATGAAGACCCAAAAAACCTCTCATTAGTACCAAATAAAAATGTCCAACCTGATTTTTCTGGCTCCTTGTCTTCCTCTATCGTTTGCTTCATGGCTTCTCTTTGCTGCTGAAAGCTTTTCCCTTAAGAGCAGAAAGGAAAAAGAGTAAAATATTTAAGACAGAAGAATAGAAGTATTTTTTAAAAACATCAAGGCAAAACACCAGGAGTAACTACTCATTTATATTCCCTCCTAATTCCTTGTGTCACCTGTGAGAGTATGTCAGCTATGATTATAAATAAGCCTCCAAATGTTTAACATATTAAGTTTCAATCTCACTCTCAACCAATTCTAAGACATTTATTACTAGACTATCTCACCTATTAGAAAAGATAAATCATAAGCTAGTGTTAGAAAATTTAATAGCTCAATTTTTACAAAGCTTTCATTCAGTAGTTATTAAATGAAAAGTACTATGCTGGATCTTATAACACTTCTGATCATTCGGAATTACAGAAAATCAAGCAAATTCATTCTAGAAGTTAACTTTACAAAATAATATGTGAATATTCATCACTTTTTAATTCCAAGACACTACTCAACATATTCCCTTTCATTTATTCTTTTCTTTCCCTCTTTTTCTGTGTGTGTGTGTGTGTGTGTGTGTATGCACATGTTTTAATGATTTTTAAAATTTCCACCTTTACTAATGATACAAATAAATGAAAACAATATTGTTTTTCCTCTAAGGATTATGTTTTTAATATAGGAAGCTACCAAGGTTTCTGACCTTCATTTTCTTTTAAGACATCTACCTTAAATCCAAATGCATTTTTTTCTGAAGGCTAAAAAGAATTTTACTTCAAAATTTCTGTATTAGAGGTCTACTTTTACATTTTATTGTTATATCTACTTTCCATTTCACGCCAGGGATTCTTATTCCATCTATGTTGGAATAACCTGTAGAATGAAGTGTGTTTCATAAAAGCACAAGTGAAAATAATGAGTTTGACACACGTAAGAAGTATTAAAGGCAACCAGGTTATCTCCAGAGCTATACAGATTGCATTTCTAGTGAAACAAATAACTATGACTAGAGGGGAAATTTTAAGAGCATTAATATTTAAAAATGAATATTTGTCTTTAACAGAGTCAAAATATAAGGAACAAAGTAATTTTAATAATTTACACATTAAGATGTTTAAAAACATTACAGTGTGATACTTCTATGGCACATTTTTATAGTATGCACATATGTAATTATTTTTGAGATAGAATCAGACATTAATGGGAGACGGACATTATGGCCTCTTAAAAATCCTTGTAACAGAAAACCATTATCAAACTCAAAGTAAGGTGGTTCCATTTATTTGTCCTATAAAAGACCTGCAAATGATATCACTGAAATCTCCTTGACTCATCTATATACTTTCAGAAACTCAATGTAATCAATCCGTCAATAAACACCAGTTCTAAATATTTATGGGCTAAGGCTGGCATGGTAAGAAGATATCAAATTGATATTTGGCAGAAGCACTGAGTAGAGAACCATGATGGTTGCCCAATACTCCAGGATTCTTGAGGAATGTCCTGCAGTTGATATTGTGAAGAATCAAAGGTAAAGCATCAGCCACTCAACTTAGTATGAGAAGCTCATTCATTCCTCCTTTCCTGAAATATGACCAAATACAGACAATTTTGTTTCCAGCTTTTGGTTTTACAAGCAGATGACTTGTGACTTTCTATAATCTCATACACATAAAAGAACAGATGTAAATATTAATATTACATCATAATTTCATTCTAAAGCCCAACAAATTGGTCACAATTATATTCAAGATATTTATGCTACAGTTGCAACATAAAAATCCAACTGCATGAAAAAGCAATTATTCAAAATTATTTTTAAAAGGCATGAACAAGAGTTTTCTCTGTGAAGGTCTGTTTTTTAAATGTTCTTTTAACTATATATGTACTTTCTACTATATTGTCCTTACCTGGAACAAGCCCAGCTAGAGGTTGATTATCTTCATCCCCATCCCTGTAGGCCTGCCACCAGTTTGGATCTTCCTGACTGATCACATGCAGTATATCCCCTTTTTGAAAAGAGAGACCTAACTCTCGACATGGAACATATGGGTCATCTGAAGGGTCATAATCAAAATGAGCTTTTACATGGATCTAAAAGATAAAAAGGGTAAAAAAAAAAAATGATGAAATGGCAACACAAAATACTTAGCATAAATAGAATTAAAATGTTATGGTTTTTCATTAGTGCAAAGAAATTATGAGCTGAAAGAGGGAAGTTTAGTTAAATAACAGTATTTTGGGGGCAGTATTCTCTTAAGCTCATCTGTTTTCTTCAGTTAAGTTCATCTTCATCTCTCTGTTGACTGCATACATGTACAAGGGTATGCAAAACACTATCATTAGTTACTAACAAGCTGAGGTGCTAAGGAGCTTCTGAGGCTTAAAAGAAGCAAAAGGAATATAATAAAGGCCCCCCTGACTGTCTCTCTTCCTGATCTGTAAAAACAAGAACTCTGCGGTGCCCCTCAGATATCTCCAATCTATAAAACAGACCCTCTTGATTTCCCCCCCCATATCTGTTTTTCCTCCAGATTTCCCTTTAATAAGTAGCTATCCACCCAGTTGTTCAAGCATCCTTGCTTCCTCTTTCCTTTACCCTCCACATTCATTACAAGGTCCTATCATTTCTGATTCCAGAACACAGCCTAATGTTCTCCACTGCCACAGCTATTATCCACGTTAAAGCCATCATCATACTTCATAATGACGTCAGCAACAGTTTCCTAAATCTCCTTGCTTCCTTATTGGCTTTACTGATCCAACTTATACAAAGAAGCCAGAAATGTTTTGTTTTTGTTTGTAAAATAAAAATCAGATAATTTACTATATTTAAAATCCAAACTCCCTGCATGGCCAAGGAAACCTGCTTGACCTGGCCCTATCTACCTCTCTAGCCTCATCTCATAGAATCCCCTCCTCGCCTCTTTACTCTCCTACTTTGCTCCATGCCCACAGGCTTTCCAAAAACAAAGTTCTTTAGATATTTTACCTGAAAGCTCTTCTGGCAATTAATAGGCCTGGCATCATCTCATTCTACGGTCTTGGCTTCACGTTGCCTTCTCCAAGAGGCCTTTCCTGACCATCTTATGTAATTGATTCCACTTATTTTTATTCTCAGTGTTCACACTGTGCTTATTCCTACCTTATCACTTACTGCAAACTATAATTATTTTGTCATGTTCATTATTATAAACCCAATGTTTAGCACAGTGCCCTGTACACAAAAGAGATCCAACAGATGTTCACTGTAAGGAAAATAATTATTTGGGACTCCTAAGAATATATTTCAATAATTAAAATTAATGCCATTGGGCTAGTGGCTATTTCTATGGTTTGTATCCCTTCACTGTAACTTTAGCATCCTCCTATTCTGAGGCCTTTAAGTTACCCTTAAACCACTTTTCTCTATCCTCCCAACCTTGACCCCACAAATCAGAAGACTTCATGAAGGCATGCTCTCATTTTTATTAAAAGTTCTTTGAACTGAAAATAAACAGTGATGCAGAAACCTAATATCCTCAGTGGCTTTGTGGGACATTACCTGTTACATTACCCAGTAGCTAAGAGCAGAGGTTCTGGAATAGGCATGGGTTCTAGTCCTGACTCAGTCACTTACCAATAGTGGGCCTGGGCAATTAACTTGACTGTTCTAGTTTCAAAGCCTGTGGAATGGGAATAATAAAGATATCTATATTTCATGGGGATGCTGTGAGAATTAAATGAGATAAAATATGTAAAATAATTAGTACTGTGCCTGGCACAGAGTAAATATCATACTAGCTAACATTTACTGGACAATCAGTACTCTAAATTTTCTAGTGCATATTCCATCACTAATAAGCAGTGTGATCCCACTACATTTCAACTTACTCCTATGTTCTCATGGCACACATAAACTGATTACTAAAATCTATGGCACACTAAAAATATATATTTTTTGCCGATCTGACAAAGCAATAGGTATAATTTTAATTCATTCACACTGGAAGGCTATTGTTGTGTTAGCTGTTGTCATTTTTAATTTGACAGTGTAAGGGAAAAGAGGTCAGTGCTCCTGACTAAATAGTCAGGTACTGCAGGTTTTAAAAATTCTTGGGGCACACTGTTTGAAAATCGCTGGGTTAGAGCATTACTATATGAAAAATATGCCGTCAGCTCAAATATTCTAGTTCCTCTCTCCATATTATTTCAAATATATTGTGTAATATAATCTAAAGTTTTATAGACCCGACTGGGAATTCTAACTTATTTCTAAGTCAATGTGGAGAGAGAGAAACAGCACAGCTTAAGCAATTCATGTGTCCTGGATAAATGTTAGTCACCCAGGAAGTAAACTACAAACGGGCCAAGATTTGTGCCTTCTCAAAATGATAAAGCAGCCACATGTTATGTGTGGTGCATCAGGGATACCTCTCCTGACACTTTGCTCTTGACATTCGTGACATTATAAATGAGCCAGTGAACACAGTACAGTTTTAGTTGAACACCTACAGTACTTCATCTACAGAAAGACACCTTTGCTCTTATTAGATCTTGACCTGTACCATAATGGTGCTCAATAAACTGGTTTTAATTTCTTAATCTCATAGATAATTATTCTGCATATGCCAACAAATATGATTTCCTGCCCTGGCCAATGTTGTTCGGTGGTTGGAGCATCGGCTTGGGCACCAAAGGGTTCATTCCCCACCCCTCAGTTGGGCACATGCAGGAGGCAACTGGTTGATGTGTCCCGCTCACATCGATGTTTCTCTCTCTCCCCGCTTCCCTCCCACTTTTTCTGAAAAGCAATGGAAAAAATATCCTTAGGTGAGAATTATCAACAACAACAAATAATGATTTTCTATCACCGTTTTCTTTTTTTGGAATCCTTCAGTTGCAAGCTTTAATAATAGTAGTTCATTTTAAGCCAGTTATGTTTTATAAAAACTTTACAAGGGATGTTGCAATTAAGTTTTTCACAATGAAAGAAACGAAGGAAAAATATTGCACAACGTTGTTTCTGTTTTGAAAAGATCTCTACACATCAAATACTGTATTATTTATTTTTTAAATCCTCACTCTAGGATATGTTTATGATTTTGAGAGAGAGAAGGGGGAGAGAGAAACACTGATGTGAGAAACATACAGGTTGCTTCCTGTATGCACCCCAACTGGGGATCAACCCGCAACCTCTTTTGTGTACAGGATGATGCTCCAACCAACTAAGCCACCTGGCCAGGCTCAAATGCTATATTTTAAAAGAGCATCATTTCTTTTCCTTTCTGTCCCTTTCTTTTATTTATTGTTTTTTTGTGTTAATCCTCACCCGAGGATATTTTGCCATTGCTTTTTAGAGAGTGGAAGGGAGGGGGAGAGACAGAGAGAGAAACATCAAAATGAGAAAGACACATTGACTGGTTGCCTCCTGCATGCACCCTGATCAGGGCCGAGAACCGACCCTGCAACGGAGGTACCTGCTGCCCTTGACCAGAATTGAACCCGGACCCTTCAGTCTGCAAGCTGACGATCTATTCATTGAAATAAAACCTCCCTTTCTTTTTAAAGCCATATACATAGGGTCATATCCCTCCTCTGTGTGTCTTCTCTAAGAGAAGAGTTACTTTTGAAGTTCAAGGCTTGTTTGCAGGAGGTATGTGGAAAGGCACAGTGCACAAAGAATCAGGCTACTGGAATCCAGATACAAACTGTTTCCTCATTTCTCCTCCTACAAAAGAACTTTATATAGAAGGAAGGTTGAAAATGCAATACCAATTTTAATATGTTCCATAAATAAAGGAAAAACATGGATGATGATATATATTGAAAATGTGATGATATATTGAGAAAGAAATGAAACTGTGTTCTGTTTCAAACTACTATGCTTTTATAAAAGTTAAGAGTAACAACAGATATAATAGATCAGGCTTCCATATTAACCCAGCACTTGGAAGTCTGTAATTTTTTAACAGCTTTATTGAGATAATTCACATACTATACAAGGCACCATGTACACAACTAGATGATTTAATTAAGAGTTGTAGAACTACCAACAATTTTAGAACATTTTTATCAGCCCCAAAAGAAACATCATATAGATTAAGAATGCCTCCCATTCCCTCCTCACTCACCATCCTTACACCTAAGAAACTATTAATCTACCTTCTGTCTCTGTGGATTTACCTATTCTAGACAGTTCATATAAATGAACCAACACATGGCTTTTGTGACTGGCATCATTCACTCAGCATGATTTTATCAAGGTTAACCCATGTTGAAGCATATTTTATTCCTTTTAATTGCCAAATAATAGCCCACATTTCATTTTCCATTCATTAGCTGGCAGACATTTGGGTTGTTTCTACTACCCGGCTACCCTATATAATAAAAGCCTAATATGCTAAGTGTCCGGTCATCTGTTCAACCAAAGTGTAATATGCTAATGATATGCTAAGACTGCTCAACAGCTCACTATGACATGTACTGACCACCAGGGGGCAGACGGTCCACCTGGTAGGTTAGCTTGTTGCTGGGGTCCAGCCAATCAGGACTGAGCGAGATGGGCCGGACATGCCCTGGAGCCCTCCTGCAATCCCTCCCCAGCTGGCCAACCTCTTGAGTTCCTCGCTGGCCCTGATCGTGCACTGGTGGGGTCCCTCAGCCTGGTCTATGCCCTCTTGCAATCTGGGACCCCTTGGGGAATGTTGGAGAGCCGGTTTTGGCCTTATCCCATTCAATGCAGGAGCTGCCCCCTGGTGATGAGTACACTCCCACAGGGGGAGTGCCACTCAGCCAGAAGCCCGGCTCACAGCTGGCAAGCGCAGCAGTGGTGGCGGAAGCCTTTCCCGCCTCCGCAGCAATGCTAAGGATGTCCGAATGCCCTGGAAAGCAGCCCTAAACCATCCGTCAGATATTCCCCAAGGACTCCTAGACTGCAAGAGGGCACAGGCTGGGCTGAGGGACTCCCACCCCCCGTCCCACTGTGCACGAATCTCATGCACCAGGCTTCTTGTTATAAATAATGCTACTGTGAACACTCAAGTACAAGTGTGTGTTAGATATATGTTTTCAATTCTCTTGGATATACACCTAGGAATGGAACTGTTGGATCACACAGTAAGAAAGTTTGTCTTTTAATATAGCTAGTTGAGTATATGTTAAACATAAAGAGCAATGTTCATTCTAAAATACAAGTGTACAAGCACTTCTTCCCTCTACATTGATATATTTAAGTTAAATAAACCCACCTATAATAATAGAAAAAGACAAAGTTCACTGTTACAAGTCACAAAAATTCTAAAAGACATTTTGAGTTTACTCATTTAAAATATTGATATTTCATATTTATCTAAATAAAAACTAGTCTATTTCCTTGTTTTTATTTGAGTGCAAGAAATATTAAAGGTGACACTTCTGATACCCCAAACAATAACATCTATGGCATAAGTTTCTGTGTGGGTGTAAGTTAAAATGAACTGAAAATTTATGTCCATGCAAAAACCTGCACAAGGATGTTTATAGCAATGATGAAGCAACCAAGATGTCTTTCAGTTGATGACTGGATAAACTGTTGTATATCTTAGACAACAGAATATTATTCAATGCTAATAAGAAATGAGCTATCAAGCTCTAAGAAGACATGAAGGAAACTTAAACGTTTATCACTAATAAAAATACAAATCTAAAATGGCCAACTATATGACATACCAACTATAAGACATTCTAGAAAAGGCAAACTATAGAGACCAGTGGTTGCCATGGTTGGGAGGAGGAACTGATGAATACACAGAGCAGAGGATTTTCAGGTCAGGGAAACTTCTATACGATACAATGGAATTACATATTTGTCAAACCCATAGAATGTACACCACCCAAAGTGAATCCTATTAAAACTACTAGGGGAAAAAAAACAAACTACTAGAGGCCCAGTGCACGAATTTATGCACAGGTGGGGTCTCTTGGCCTGGCCAGAGGTCGAGGCCTATTGGGCGGCCGGCTGGCCAGAGGGAGGGATCCTGGGAAGTTGGCTGGCTGACCCCCCATCGGGGACAATCGGGGGACTGGGGAGAGGCCATGAGAGGCTGGCTGTGGGAGTGCACTGACCACCAGGGGGCAGCTCCTGCATTGAGCGTCTGCCCCCTGATGGGTCAGTGTAGCCATAGTGACCAGTTGACGGGTCACTTAGGCTTTTATATTCGTGCATGAAGCCGGGGGGGGGGGGGTTCCTTCAGCTCAGCCTGCACCCTCTGCAATCAGGGACCACTTGGGGGATGTTCGACTGCCGGTTTAGGCCTGATCCCTGTACCGGCAGTCGGACATCCCTCTCACAATCTGGGGCTGCTGGCTCCTAACCACTCACCTGTCTGCCTGCCTGATTACCCCTAATTGCCTCTGCCTGCCTGCCTGATTGCCCCTAACCCCTCTGCCTGCCTGATCTTGCCCCCAACTGCCCTCCCTTGCTGGCCTGATCTCGCCCCCAACTGCCCTACTCTGCTGGCCTGGTTGCCCCCAACTGCCCTCCCTGCCTGCCTGATCTCACCCCCAACTACCCACCCCTGCCAGTCTGATCTCACTCCCAAATGCCCTCCCCTGCTGGCCTGATCTCACCCCCAACTGCCCTCCCCTGCAGGCCAATTTGGTTCTGATTAGTTGGTTTCTATGCCAGTCAGTGTCAGAAGCTCTGCCTTCTAGGCAGCCACTGGCTCCTCACAGTTGACCCAGATTTGGTTCTGATTGGTCAGTTCCTATGCCAGTCAGTGTCTCTGGGCCTATCAACGGTGCCTGATCAGAAAGGCGAGGCTGATCAGCAGCCCTGGTGGATGCCTGGAGAGAAATGAAGGTGCAGCTGCTGGCCAGACTGGGAGAGAGAGAGGCAAGTGCTGATCAAAAGCTGCCACAGAGGCAATGGATCAGTCCCTGCTTCTCTCTTCAGGCCTCTCTCTGGCCCTGATTTGCAGCCCCATCAGCAGTCAGTTGCCATGGCAACCCAGCGCTGACTGCAGGACTGACTTCCGGTTGGTCGAGCCTCGGTCGTTACTGGTCATTATGACCCAGGGTTTTTATATATTAGGATGAACTCTGAGTAATAATGGAACCATTAATTCATTGATGTAACAAATGTACCATTCTGGTGCAGGATGATGATAGTGGGGGAGATTATGCATATGTGTGGATAAGAGGTACGTAAAACTGAACTTTTTGCTTCATTTTGCTGTGAACCTAAAACTACTCTAAAAAATACTTTATTAATTTAGAAAAAAAGTAAATAGTAGTCATCAGACAATAAATAATGAACAAACAAACAAAAAAAAATCACTTACTACAGTTTCCTTGGCAGGAGGAGGCTTGATCTGTTGACTGGGGATCAGAACAAATGTCAAAGTACCATGCATATCAGACTGTAATAGAGAGATTAGGTAATTCTTAAAATCCATTATTTATGACAATCATTTCATGATCTTATGATCAATATTCCCTACAGTGGAGTATTCTGGAACCCCTAGGAGACTTAAAAAAAAATCAGTCAAGATGAATCCCATTTTGTCAGAAAGCACAAATTATGCCTTTCATAGACTTCATTATAGTAGAGCTAGCCAGTAATAAGGCATTCTGTAATTCTGGCACGCTGGGCAAAGCCATTTAACCCGTAAGTCTTGGGTTTTGATCTTCTACTTAGTGTAAGTTTAGGAAGATTCCACAGTGAAGGGTTGGACAATACCAGAGTGCTATAAATAACAATTCTGGGTTACCTACTCTGATATACATACATTTTAATACAGTAGAAATTGAAACAGTAATTGTGACTAGGATAAAAAAAGTGATACAAATATTCTCACTTCCCAGATGCTTTGTCTCTGTCACCCATTCTATTTTTAATTCTATAGTCTCATTGCTAGGTTCACTATTATTTCCCAGTACACCACTAACTATTGTTCAGATACCTCCAGTTTAGACAATAGAACAATAAGCACAATTTCTGGTCCTGAGATAGCAGGAAGCAGTGCTCAACCTAGAGATAGCAGCCAATAAAACAATGGCTAAAAACAATGATTTGCACTTTGCTCTCCCAAGGCAATAAATGGGGTTCAGTGAAAATAAGGACTAAGGATGTTTTCTAGATTTGTCAACAGACATCAGCAGATAGGAGAGATTCTATTGTAACAATTGATGTTAAGTCAATAAGAATATAAATCTGGTTTGTGGGGATATATGCAGTGATCAGAAATTGCTCTCAAAAGCTGTCTATAAATGGCTTCCTGATTATATGAGCACTGTCTAATAGAACTTTCTATGATCATATAAATGTTCTATATCTATATCATAATATGACAGCCATTAGCTACATACTGTTCTTATCTAGAACACAGTTGTTAGGAATGAGAAACTAAATTTTAATTGTTAATTTAAATTGAAATAGTTAACATATGTAGCTACTGGACAAGGTAGAAGTATTGTCCTATACATCTTAATAACCTAACATTATTAAGAAAATAACAATTAATTGTAGATCACAAACACAATGAATATAAACATCATGAGGGCATGGACTTTGTTTTGTTATTGTTTTTCTAGCAGCTGGCCCATAGTAGGCACTTAAATAAATATATGTTGAATGAATTAATGAGATATATTTGTGACTTCAGAGGTAAATAAAATATACAAAGCTCAAAATAAAAAAAAATATATCAGTAGTACCCATCCCAAAATAAAACTCTACTAATAAATATTGTAAAAATATCATGTGAAAATTAGGCTAGAAATTATCTAGTCCTCTTAGCAATTATTTTAAAAATACTTAAAAATGTTTTAATCTGAAGTCTAATAACAAAAAAATCAACTTTCAAGAACCTACCAAATATTTGTCTACCTGTGTCAACTTACCAACAAGTCAAAAACCTCATTTACATCTTTTCCCCGAATTTCAATGCCATTAATTTCCAGAACTTCATCTCCTTCATGTAAAAGACCACTTTTCTCTGCAGCACCCCCTTTTACTATCCGACTAATGATGACAGAATCCATTTCATTACGAACTGTAGCACCCTAAAAAAAATTCAACATCCAATTTTAAAATAAAAATGCAATTTTTTGGTTAAAGATTTCTTCATTTAAAATTTTTTTTTTCTATTCAATAATACTAGCCTTCAGTTATCTTGAGGAAGAAATTGACTTACACAGCTAGAGTAATCAAGATTATTAGGTTACTATTTAGGTGACCATTTTCCTTACATTTTCTGCTATAGAAACATTGCACTCATTAAAATTCTCAAAATCAAGCAGGCTTTTGAAGCATACAACAGAAAAATGCACTTGCTTTCAAACCACCTGAAGACTTGTTCTCTATATGTTGGATGCTATTCAAAATGGTTATAATATATTTAGGTGTAATTAGAGAACATGACATATCTATAAAAGTCTTTTTTTTAAATTTAAAATATGATGGGGAATGAAAACTACTCTGGTTGATTATTCAAATGTTCGATATTATAGCTATATCCAATTCACATTAAAATATATTAAACATTAATATTATACAAATTAGAAATACAATTAAACAGATACATTCAAAAATGGAAATATAAAATACAGAAAAAAGCTTCAAAGTACACAGAGTTTATAAGATTTTTATCCTAAACTTGCCCCATTTTTTTTCCTAGTGGGTAAAAAAACTAAGTTACATAAACTGCCCATAAAATATGGTCTGTATTTTATGTATCCCACTATTCAAAACACAATTTGAGATCAGGATTCAAGAATATCTTTGAAAATAAAGGAAAAAAATTAAG
This sequence comes from Corynorhinus townsendii, assembly GCA_026230045.1. Classification (NCBI taxonomy): domain Eukaryota; kingdom Metazoa; phylum Chordata; class Mammalia; order Chiroptera; family Vespertilionidae; genus Corynorhinus; species Corynorhinus townsendii. The sequence goes on along the minus strand of JAPDVU010000001.1, from coordinate 207,386,088 downwards.
GCAATAATAGCAGACTAAGAAGAGATTTAAAAAGTTTTACATATAAAAACTATAAAACAAATGTAAACATTAATAAATACATACTTCTAAGTATACGTGAAGTATATATAAGCAATTGTGTTTCAACAGATTTTAAGTAAATAAAAAGGTCAGATTTTTTAAAAATTAGAATAATAAAGTAGGTTCTTTATCCCTCTGTTCCTCAATAATTATTTCACAAGCTATTATTTTCATCAAATTAGGGGTGAAAAAGATGAACACATTTTTCTCTGAAAAAGGAGTATGAGGAAGAACATAATTTCAACAAATTTATCTCAAAAGAGAAAAACTACCAGAAACATAAAGGGGTCTTTAACTGTCTGCTATACAAAAGATCCCTGGGTAGAAAGGATCTCAAATCAGATACATGGAATACTTACCAATGGAATATCTCGAGCCTTTTCTATACGAACTATTTTTACAGTTTCTCCTCCATACTGGCCAACGCTTTCATAAATTCTCTCATCTGTAATGGGTTCTAGCTGCATTTCCTGCTCTGCAACCTTATCATGGGCCAGTAAAAGTGCCTGTTTCAAAAAAAAAGCCATAGCATTAAAAAATCCATAGTATTCTGATCATTAAACCTTTAAAAGAAATACTATAATTAATGATATATTCAGATTTGTTTCCAAACCTTCCAAGGAGGTACAAATGCAACCCTGTATCTTTCAAGTTAATAACAATTAAAGATGTGTTGGGGCCCTGGTTGGTTTGGCTCCGAGCGTCAGCCTGTGGACCAAAGGGTCCCAGGTTCAATTCCAGTCAAGGGCACATACCATGGTTGCAGGCTCCTTCCCAGCCTGGGCCCGGGTCAGGGCTTCTGCAGGAGGCAACAAATTGATGTGTTTCTCACATCAATGTTTTTCTCTGTCTTTCCCTCTCTCTTCTACTCTCCCTGAAAATCAACAGAACAATATCCTCGGGTGAGGATTAATAACAACAACAAAAGTAATAATAAAAAAGATGTGTTAGGTATAACAGGCATACTCTAGGATAGGTTCTGAAAGTCTGAAGTGCTTATTATACTGCAAAAAAACAAAATCAATTTTAAGGCCCAAAACCATAGATAATTTAAATTTATGGGAGGGAAAACAAAGCAGGGAAGACATTTTTAAAAAGAATAATAAGTTATTTCAAAAGTAAAGTTAATTTTAACTATGAAAATATATAATCCAACAATAATTATTTCACAGTGGGAGTTGTAAATAACCAAACAGCTTATCGATAATATGTGAAGTCTCTTCTAGCCCTAAGGGACTAATTCAGAGAGACTTGGAAGTTGGAAAAACCACATATACATAATGCTCTGTACATTTTCTACCTGAATATGTGGAGCATTCAGCAAAGCAGTTAATTCTTGCCCTTCCTTCTGGTGGATTGACTTCAAAACAATTTGTACCTAAGGAACAAAAAGAAAGATGAATTCTTCCTAGGTTACAGAAAATATCACCAGCACCTATACATGTATTTTTAAAAAGATACAATTTAAAATTGCAAAAATTACTTATAAGAAAGGCACTAAATAGAATTGTTAGAAAAAAATTATTTTTTCTCACAGAATTTTCAATCTTGTTATCATGGTTAACAATAATATTCTTTATTTAAAAAGACAACACTAGATAGGATTTTGATTTTTATGCATATGAATGAACTATTTTCTTCTTGTAAGTTTCTCCTAACATACTATAAAATCTACACTAATCAAAGAGAAACATGCAAATTGACCATCCCTCCACTATGCCCACCAGCCAATCAGGAGCAAGTATGCAAATTAACCCAACAAAGGTGGTGGTTAATTTGCATACACATACACCTTGCAGGATGCCCTATTCTTGCAGAAATAGGCCCGAGAAAGGTGTATTCTTGCAGGAATCTTCCTGCAACAGGCCTCTAGTAGATTAATAATTACATAAGAGAAGAAAAACTAAGTTATCTTGATATTTTATAGTTTTTAATCATGTTTATGCAACTATATTTTAAATCACAAACGACACTTTTAAGAGTTACAGACTAACAAGATAAATTTATATAGGAGTAATGCAACAATCACCATATTACAGTGAATTACATTTAAAAATTTCCCACTGTGAAGCAATTCTTACATTCTTTGGGTAAACACCTTTCGACTATGATGAATTTTTTAGCCTTTGTTTCCTCACCTGTAGAATGGCAGCTACCATTTAAGGTTCTCAAGAGATGGAGATAATCCATATAAACTAAGCACATAATAAAGTATTATTTAATGTATTTTAATATATGAGTTATTGATATTTCTATATTAATATTCACAAACTGGATTGGCCTCTACTTGGTGAGTGTGGTCAATGTACACTGGTTTATAAAACTGTCTGGTTTTACTATCTAGGTCATTATATCCTAGTATAATGAACTGGAAAATAGTCTCTGTTTAAGTGTCAAAAAAGTTTGTTTAACATTAAAATTATATGTTCCTGAGTGTTTTGATAGACTTGTACATAAAATCATCCAGGCCTGACAGATATTTTTTAGGGTGGATTTCTGATTTTCAATTTTATCTATAGCTACAGGTCTACTTTTTTTGGCTATCTTTTCTTATGTCACTTTTGACAATTTACATTTTTTAGAAAACCACTCACCTGATAGCTCTTTCACATTTAGTAAGAAAGCTATAATATGCTATAATTTTTAATCCTCTGTGTCTGTATTCATGCTCCTTTATTCATTCCTAATGTTACTGATATATTTTTCTTCATCTAACAAGTCAAAGGTTTCTCCATTTTTTTTTTTTTTGGTAATTTTTAAAAAACCAGCTTCTAATGTTCAATCTATTGTTCTTTCCACTGAAATAATTTAATTTCTTTCTTCTGCTTTAGTTTATTTTACTTTTTAATCTTTAATCATTTAAGCTGTTATGTTTGATTCATTTATTTTCAATCTTTTTTCTCCTATAATAAATATTTATAGGTACAAATTTTGCTCTGTGGATTACTTTCCCCCAAAGATTATGCTATGTATATTCTCATTGTCAATGCCTCTTTCTTTCCTTTTCTATTACCAAATCTCTATTACACATAAAAAAGAGTAATTTGTAATTATGCAAAGTGCCTTCTAACCTATTTTTTAAGTCTGTAGCTCTGGAAGTTCTACCCTTCCCCCTACTCCTTTTTCTGTCTTGTGTCTGGATTCCATGAAATAAATTTTCTTGATGGGCTTTCAGAATTATTAGGTTTTTTTTTAAAGTTTGAATTTTATTTTATTTATTTCAGAGAAAGGAAGAGAGATAGAAACATCAATGAGAATCACTGCACGCTCCTTACTGGAGATCAAGCCTGCAACCCAAGAATACAACCCAGGCATGTACCCTGACCAGGAATCCAACCATGACCTCCTGGTTCATAGGTCGATGGTCAACCACTGAGCCACACCAGCTGGGCTACAATTATTAGTTCTTATGTCAAAATAACTTAAAATCCTATAATAATGACAAAATGTCCACCTCTCACCAAGATTGGAAATGCCTTCTTTATATCTTTTCAAAACCTTCAATTAAAAGCTGTTTTCAGAACATATTAAACACTGAACACAAAAAGCAATGGAAACTAGACCTCTCACTGTACATTAAAATTGAATTATTTTTGAACTTCTATACACTTTCTATAGAGGAACAACTTCAAAATACAGTTATTCACCACTTGGTAACTTCTGAGAAATGAATCATTAGGCAGTATCATCATGCTATCATCAAAGAATGTACTCACACAAATCCAGATGGTATAGCCTACTACACATCTAGGCTATATAAGGTAGCCAATTGCTCTTAGACTACAAATGTGTACAGCATGATACATGATACTGTACTGAACACTGTAGGCAACTATAACACAGTGATATCCTTTTACAAAACTGGCAGTGCAGGTTTATTTACACCAGCATCACCACAAACATGTAATGTGTTGTATTAGGATGGTTGCAACTAGAAGATGGGAATTTTCCACTCTATTATAATCTTACTAGAGGCCTGGAGCATGAAAATTCATGCATTGGAGCGGGGGGGGGGGGGGGGGTGGTCTCTCAGCCTGGCCTGCCGCCTTTCACAATCCGGGAGCCTCAGTGGCGGGAAGTGACCTGGCGATCAGGGGAAGGTGATGCCCCTTCACACCTCTGCTGCTGCCACTGCTGGCAGTGCAGGCCTCGGCTGGCCCTGGTTACCTGAGACTCAAGCAGCTCTGGGCAGCTGGGTAGCTGACATCTGAGGATTGCCTGTGCTTCAGGCCAGCCCTGGGCAGCTAGGCAGCTGCCATCCAAGGCTTGCCTATGCCTTGGGCCGGCCCTGGGTGGCTGGGGGGCTGAGAGGACTGGGGGACTCTGGAGGCAACCGGGCCCGCCTGGTAGTGGGCCTGGCCTTGCCACACACCTGCTGCCCCAGCAGGGCTGAGGGGACTGGGCACTGCCAACGTGTGGCTGTGGGTGCTGCCATCTTTGAGGGCATGGCAGTCAATTAGCATATTCCTTCCTTATTGCCTCTGGGCGCTGCCAACTTTGAGATAGCGTGAGGGTCAATTAGCATGTTCCCTCCTTATTAGATAGGATGGAACCACTGTCATATATGTGGTTCATTACTGACTGAAATGTCATTATGTAGCACATGACTGTATCTACTAGGAACAAATCTTAGAAGCTATCCTATATAATAAAAGGCTAATATGCAAATTGTCTCAACTGGAAGTTCGACCAGGGTGTGGGGCCGGCCGGCTAACTGCCCGCGGCCCCTTCCCCTGGCTGGCCCCACCTCCGATTGCCCCCCGCCTCCCAATTGGGTGGGAGGCCTGCTGGACCCCAACCATGCTCGAATTAATGCACTGGGCCTCTAGTCCTATGTAATAAAAGGGTAAAAAGCAAATTGACCCTAACAGCACAATGACCGGTCGCTATGATGCACACTGACCACACTTAACACAGCAGCTGCCCCCTGGTGGTCAGTGTGCTTCCACAGGGGGAGCTCCACTCAACCACAAGCCGGGCTGAGGCCTGCCAAGTGCAGCAGTGGTGGTGGGAGCCTTTCCAGCCTCCTCAGCAGCGCTAAGGATGTCTGACTGATGGCTTAGGCCCGTTCCCCGGGAGAGTGGACCTAAGTTGGCAGGTGGACATCCCCTTGAGGGGTCCTGGACTGCAAGAGGGAACAGGCCAGGCTGAGGGACACCCCCCCAACCCCCGCAAGTGCATGAATTTTCATGCACCGGGCCTCTAGTATATTTATAATACCAGATTATCAGATATAATTTTTATCTCATTGGTATTCATTTACCTCAGTTTATGATGTATAATACTTAAAATAAAACTATACTAAGCCCTAGCCAGTTTGGCTTAGTGGATGGAGCATCGGCTTATGGACTGAAAGGTCTGGGGTTCGATTCCAGTCAAGGGCACATGCCTGGATTGCGGGCTCGATCCCCAGTAGAAGGTATGCAGCAGGCAGCCAATCAATGATTCTCTATCATCACTGATGTTTCTATCTCTCTCCCTCTTTCTTCCTCTCTGAAATTAAGAAAAATATATTTAAAAAATACATACTTAAAGCATTAAAAAACTTTCCCCTTTAGTAACTTAGAAAAATACTTCTCTTACCATGCAAATATATAATTTTGTATGCAAAACTTTCTTCTTTAAGTGAAACAGAGTTCTGACTATGAAATAAGTATAGCCCTAGCTGGACTTGCTCAGTGAATAGAGTGGCAGCCCACGGACAGAAGGGTCCCGGGTTTGATTCTGGTCAAAGGCATGTACTTTGGTTGCAGGCTCAATCCCTGGCCCTGGTCAGGGGTGTGTATGGGAAGCAACCAGTCAATGTGTCTCTCTCACATCAATGTTTCTATGTCTCTCCCCCTGCATTCCACTCTAAAAAAAATCAATGGAAAATATCCTCAGGTGAGGATTAACAACAACAACAACAACAAAAACACTAGCAATAAGCATATATATTTTTCAGGATAAAATGTACTTAGAAAATATTTCCTAATACAATAAATTATTCTTATGTGATCAGTAGTAATTAATTCAAACAAGCCTTATATTCACACCAGTATTTTCTAATAATACTGCCTTATTATCACTAACAATATCTTTGTTTTATATATATATATGTCAATAATATCTTTAAAATACATACCTCTTGTGCAAGATCTTGTGCATTGGAGATAAGAGGGAACGGAGGACTGGCCTTGCTCATGTGTACTGTGACAGCGTTGTGTATTTTAAATGCATTCTGGAAATCTTTATTTTGTACAAGTTGTAAAAGTAGTGAAATATCCTCCTGGCTCTGAGAATCTACCAAAGTATGTTGGATATGTTTAAGTGAAGAAAATAAGTCTTCCACTTCTAGGAGTAAAAGGAACCGAAAAAATTAGTTTTCTGTCTTAATTCAACACTTAAGATAAAATTTCTTGAACAATAAAAATTTGCATTTTAAAAAACAACAAAACTTGCATATATATATATATTTGAGAGTCAAATCACTGTCTTACTGGTTTTAAGTAATACTCTTTCAAATTATGTAACAGATTAAAGTTTTTGAAAGTGTTTTAAATATAAAACTCATACTATAAAAATAAATGAGGGGAGGAATACAAAAATGAAAAAATAAATTAAAAATCACCAATAGCTCTATCACCTAGAAACAACCTTTATTTTAACCATCTTACAACATTTCCTTTTTTCATTTAACAGTACATTTTGTTTTCTCAAATCACCAGTCTTTAAAAAACATTACATATAATTGCTATGTGGTATTTTATTACATAGCTAAATCATGATTTATAATAACCATTATACTAAAGTTGAGCATTCAGGTCGCTTCTAATTTTTTGCTATTGTAAGTAATAATAAGCACTTCAGTGCATAATTATCACTGTTGCATAAAAATTTGTCTGAGATTCTGATGTTTCCTTAAAATAATTTCTAGAAATAAAATTTTAATATAAGATTCTGACATTTTAAAAACCAAATGGCTTTTCAGGGAGATTTTACTAATTAATATCCTACTAGCAATATTTTTGCCAATATTCAACATTATACCATTTTAAAAAATCTTCAATTTCTTTATTAGGAAAGTTAGTTTATTCATATTTACCAGGTACTTCTTTTGTGGTTCATAAAACTCTTATGACCACGAATCTCCTAAAATTATACTGAAAGTTATGGCATATGTATGTGTGTGCAAGCCTGTTACTAGGCATATGTAGCACATGCATTTTTCTGGGAGTTATACCAAAATGTTTAGAACCAGAGGTCATTTCTTCCCTGCCCCCCAACAGGCAGATGTGCATATGTGTGTGTACACTTTGTCACATTCTCTGGAAATCGTTTTCTAATTTTTCCATTTGTCTGCTTTTACTGTAGAAGTTTTCAACTCTTATGTATTAAGAATGATCTACCTTTTCCTGCATGATTTCTTTCACTGTTTCTATGCTTATAAACTCCTTTCCCTAGGTCATAAATATTTACCTACATTTCTTCTGGCTTCTTGTGGCTTCTATTTCATAATAAACTGTAATCCATCTGAAATTTTTTTGATATAGCTTTGAGGGGAAATTTTAACTTCATTTCTTTTCTAGTTAACACTTATTCTAACACCATTTAAAAAAAATCCTTCCTTTTCTAACTTAAGCTGCTACCAAATTCTTACATATAGTAGGGTCTGTTTTAGTCCACTGGTCTATCAGAACCACAATGTCTTATTTAAAGTAGCACTGCAGTCTTGCTCATATTGATATGACAAGTACTTGCTCATTATTTTTTTTCAAAATGTCTTGACTATTTAAAATAATTTACAGAGTAACTTTTCCAAGGTATCTCCCACTGTCTTTCCTATTTGTTCCAAAAGAAAAATCCTATTACAATTTTGACTGATATTAAAACTGTAAATGAATGAGAAAAACTCACAGTAGATACTATTTGTCTCATGCACAGTCTTTTTAAGTCTTTTTGTTAGTCTTCTTTATATATGACTTTCAAAAATTATTGAATCTTGTACATTTATCTTGTGTACCACTACTTAAAGTAGTTAAATTTTTTATAGATTTGAATAATTCTCCAGTTGATTCTGGATATTCCCTCTCTCTCCAATGAAAACAGGTTTACTCCCCATTATTAAAAAAAAAATACATGTTCTTTATTAACTTAATGCAGCAAAAAAGGGGGGAAAATTAGGAAGTCAAACTGCCATTAGAATAACCTAGGAAGCTGTGACTCAGTGCTAAATAAAATTTGTTAAATAACCAGAATTTAACTATAACTTGTTATCTACAAGAGTAGACAGAATATAGATAGTGGAATTTGGTATATTTTGGCCAAAGAGTATGAACTATCAGCTTTATGATAATAAATTCTGAGATCTAATGTACAGCATGGTGACTACAGTCAATATTGTATTGCATACTTAAAATTTACTGAGTAGCTCTTCAGCATTTTCACACACACACACACAGAAAAGGGAACTGTGAGGTGATAGAAGTGTTAATTGACTGTAAGTATTTCACAATGTATACAGCAAATTCTCACACTGTATACATTGGACATACAAAATTTTGTCAACTATAATAATAAAAGCATAATATGCCAAACGACCTTCCAGATGTCATTCCGGATGAAGCCGCGGGGGTGGGGGCTGAGGCAGAGGCAGTTAGGGGCGATCAGGCAGGCAGGCAGAGGGGTTAGGGGCAATCAGGTAGGTAGGCAAAGGTGATTAGGGGAGATCAGGCAGGCGAGAGGTTAGGAGCCAGTGGTCCCGGATTGCGAGAGGGAGTGGGCCTAAACCAGCAGTAGGACATCCCCCAAGGGGTCCTGAATTGTGAGAGCATGCAGGCCGGGCTGAGGAACCCTCCCCGCCAATCCCATACACGAATTTTGTGCACCGGGCCTCTAGTACTTCAATAAAGCTGGAGGGAGGAGTGGGGAAAAAAATATGCAATGTCAGATTCCATGAAATTCAAAGAGGTTACTACAGAATTGCCTAAGTATATAGAGAATTCCCTCAGAGTATAAAGAATTCAATAGCATTAAAGTATCTTTAGATCAAAATAGTAAAACATTTAAATATCTTAAAAGAAATTACAAACCAAAAAAATAGGCTACAGTCTTATGAGTACTAACAACTTCCCTGAGCGGATAATGGGATTCCTGTTTAAATTTTTAGTAATTCTTTAAAGGGGCTCAGCCTGGTTGTCAGGGCAATGAAAAAAATCAGGAGCTTCAGATCTCAGCATTGACTGAAATCAATAAGCAACTTTAGTCAGTCCAGAAAGTAACCATCTCCCTATTGTGTCTCTTCAACCCTCCAGATATTTAAATTTTTAAAAGCAAAAGAACTTGTGCATCTCTCCTGTGTATTAAAGCCATCCAATTGGACACTAACATACTGACATAAAATAATTATCTGCAGTTCTAGTTTTCAGCTATAACTACTGGTATCACTTCATTATACTATGTAACTTTCAGGCTTTTTTTAAAAAAAATGCTGACCTAACCATACAGGTCAGATTATAAATATTTTGCAATAGGAGTTTTCCAAATTCTTTAGAATAAATTCCTAGGATAAAATTACTGATCAGATAATAAAAACATTTATAACTCTGATACATACTGGCAATCTGCCCTCCAAATTTGTACTTATAATCCTATCTGCAATTATTTTGAGTTCCTGTTTCTACAAATAAAAACCGAATTCAGGATTATAAATCTTTTCAGTTTTGATGATCTGGCTAGGAAAAAAATTTATACTTATTTGCCTAAGAATGAGGGTGAATATATTTTCACAAAGTTAATGGTCATCTATATTTCTTCTTGCATCCTTTTTCTGCTTTTGCCCATTTTTCTACTAGAGGTTTTTTCTTTTTTCCCTTAACTGAAATTACACTGATTTTATAAAATGCCTGCAGTATTAGCAGAACATACTAAATATAATTTTATCTTTTTTGCTATGTTAGAACAATGTATTTAATCAAGGAAATTTATGAGAATTAGTAAGGAAATCTACAGAGATTGGGTCCTGAGTTCTACCTCAAACATAACCATTACACACACACCCCTTTCTGGTTAAGAACCATTGATTTAAAGGCTTTATTAACATCAGTTATTGTAATATTTTAAGACATGCTATACTTGGGACTCACCAAAATACTCAAAACTATTTTCTTCTACACTAAATAACTTTGATTGCTATATATTGAGTTTTTGTGTCTGCTTTTAAGTTACTTTATTTTTTCTTGATAACTGCTTCCTTTTGTTATCCTCTTCTTGTTTCTCTTATAAACATAGCATATAATATTCACATTTAGAATATTTTAAGTATAAATAAGATACTGTAGTAATTAGCCAGCAAGAAAAACTAGGGAAAGTAAGGCAGGGTAACCTAAACTAGGAATGGCTTAATGGGAGATACCTGAGATCAATGATCTTATTTCAGGTGATCAGCTAATAGTTGAGCCACTACTCAACTGGGAAATGGGACATTTTGTGGTTAGTCCCAAAGAAATGACAGTTTTAAAGTTCTAAGAAATTAGTAGGCTTCTCATGTTGATAGGAACTGAGGTAAAAAATATAGTTTCCAGAAAAAGATGAAATCTCATCAATTTCTTCATATTGTCTTCATACTGAGGAGTTCTAAAGCCATAAAGACCACCTAGAATATTTTAAAATCCAGAAAAAAATCTCAGGTTCAAACTGGAAATGTTTTCCACTCAGGTCAGGGACTAAGATAAGATCTATAGGAACAGGAAAGTTATAAAGCAGAAGACTACAACTGAATCCCAGAGAGGCTGATGACTTAGTACATATTAATGGGGTCGAGGAGAACATCAGGAACATGCCAATGCTAGAAATATCAACAAATTTAACTGGGCTTAAGTTTCAAGATTTTTAGGTTAGCATTAAAACCATTTTAAACTTGTTAACTATTCTTCAGAGCTTCACTCACCTGTATTAAGTCCTATTCACATTATTGTTCTTTAATTAGTAAAAACTGTTTCCACTGAAATTCTCTTTTCTTAGGAGTTGTTTCCAGACTTATGTCAATCAATGTTGCCAGACTAAATTAAAAACACTTGCACTAAAGTTCAGTTTTACAAGTATCACCAACCGTTGCTGAAAAACTACAAATGTCTATTTGTCCCGAATCACATAGATGTAGAACAATACAATATTATAGGCATATACATTTTATGTATGTAATCCTGAAAAACTTTTACCAGTAAAAATTGAAACAACAGACATCAAAACCTGAGACATACGTAATTCAGCTTCAGATCAATTCTCTACAGATGATGAAAATGATGTCATCCATAAAAACGGTACTTGGATCAAGAATTCATTTCTTCAATTTCTAAGGGAGTGCTTTTTCTGCCATGCTAAGGGAATAATAAAAGACGAACTTTTTTTTTTCAGGTTATAGGGCTTGATTGTGACCGGTTTATCTGTTTTAGAAAAGCTGTCCTGAGATGTCTTTTCACCCAATACAGAAGCATGTAATGGACACTAACAAGTATTTAGAGAAGCTCACACATTCTAGTTATATTACCATGAATCTGTAGGAGAAATTTCTAGTTAACTGTGTTTGTGCATGTTTCCATACATAATGCATATCTAAATTATTTTATATACTTTTTATAATATTATTGGCTACTTTTATAAAATTGTTGCATTTTACTTCTGCTATTTTAAGCAATTGTCTTATATGCTTTAAATATTTTCTCACAGTATTTTATTTTAACTCTAATATTACAATGGTATGCTAGGTAGTATATTGAGAAAAGTTCAGCAAAAGAAACCGAAAATGCGATTTCTGTGAATACAGAGGTGATGTATTTTTTTGAGAAATGTTGTAAAGCATCTTTAACAGTATTGCACTAGCCTGAGTAGCAAAGTAGTACAGCAAAATTTGATAACTATGATTTACACAGACCATTTTCAGATAAATTCCATATCTGCTTTCATGACCAATTTAACTGGGAAGGTTTCCAGATAGCATTTTTAGGCTGAAAAGCTGCCCAAAGTTCTCTCATCCCTCAAGTTCAAATACGTTTCCATTGAAAAAGTTTAATGAATAAGCAGAACTTCATGAAGTATAGGTAACTTGACAAAGATATGGATTAAACCATATACAACTTAAATAAATGAGTAAGAAAAAAATATGAAATACCAATACAAACCCTCAAATGAAATTAGTATAAATTTATGAATACATTTATCAATTTAAAGGACATTAAAAATGATGCTCCTCTGTCCAGCAAGTTTTAAGATCACAAAGAAAGCAACAAGTAACTATAGCATTAGTCTTAAAATACTGATCATGATAAAATGAGCTTACTGTCTTGACTCAGTTCTTTGAAAATTCTGAATGGAATTCTGACAAAGGGTCTTTTCTTTGATATTAAGTATGATGACATAAAAAATAACTGTTGGCAACATCAACTTAAGGATTCTCATATGGACATTCTCATTCATATTTTAGTTTCATATAAAGATCCTCAATTTTAAAAGTCAGAATATTTATTTGTAGATTAAAAAAACACCTTTCTTCCTATATGGTCCATCTTGAAAAGCACTTCACAAATACCTATCATTCAGTAACAGTTAATTTTCTACATACTTGAAGAAATGTCTCATTCTGATGCAGCAATTAGGTTGTATGTTACCTAAACAAAAAGCCACCTAAGTTCTTCAATATTCTGTGCAATTTCAGAAGAAATTTTAAAAATTCAATCAGATGCAGCTAAAACAGTCCTATCAAATATGTACCTCTTCTGTGATAATGAAGATAAGACAACAAAGACAGGACAGGATACAGAGAGAACAGAGACTCCCCATACACAGAAACTAGGGGTTCCCTTCCCACTCCCCCACATAGATACAACAGACACAAAGAGAAGAACCACATGGACAGAGAAAAAGAGAGGCAAGTGGAGAATCAGAGGGCCAGCGAGAAAGAATGACACAAATGCACTGTAGGAATGGACAAAGACGGGAGTACTGGGGTAGAGAGGTACCTTGGGTAATGCAGGATGGAAGGAGGGTAGAAATGGGATACTGCAGAGGGGAAGGCAAAGGTAGGTCTTGGCAATAAATTCTAGTCTATAACAACTATCCTTCTAATTTATATTTTGTCTTACAGTTTTGATCTACTTCCTCTAGATCTCTAGATATTGGTAAAAAATGTTTTAAGTTTCCATCATTTTCTCTAACATTTCTAACAATACTTAAATATTGATAATTTATGTTAAAAGAGAAGACAAATTATCTAAAGAAAAATATATTTGGCTTTGGGATACAATTGAGCAGATAACTACAAACATACACGTTAAGCCCAGGAATCTACCCCCTGAACTCTCACGTCTCCCTTTGGCCGTCTCCTGGCAGACTAAATGAAAATGAAAAAAGACTAAAATAGGCAACAGAAAGTAATCACCAAGAGTTGCTCCATCTGAAAATTCTACCTTCAAATACCTAAGACTTTGGGAAGCCATGTGGGAGAATTTCTAGCTATAAGGCAAACTATAAAATCACCCAAGAAGCTGAGGAATCTCCATCTCTTGAGACTTTTCAAAACAACAGAGATAACCATCTACCCTAGATTAGCTTTGCTTATTTTTACTCATTGCTATCATTTACCCCACAGGAAAAGAGACAATCTAGAGACCTATACTAACATTAAGATTCTTACATTTTGTTGTTTAGACAATACAAGTTCTTTTAACCCATGCTCAGAAATTTCTATATTTCAACAAACTTCATGACTTGTTTTCTGAAAAAGTTTTAACATTTCTTCTTTTTATCTAAACTTTAGAGTCAAACTGAGTATTGAGATGAAGAAATTAATATTACTGAATATGGAAATTATATCAATTACTAACATTATCTAATAGTGGAATCAAAATTAGAACTTTCATTCAGGAAATATTTACTTAAATAGGGGTAGTCTTGCTTTTTTTTTCTTTTTAAATTTAAGCACATAAAATTAAATATCTGAACTTTGATTTTTAGTGTACTAGGTAAAAATGAATTTATTAAAAATAAGCAGAAGTCATGAAAGATCCTGAACAATAATTACTCATTAACAAATTGGGTTACTAATTACAAACAAATACAAGTATATAAGCAAAAACAGTTGAGTAAGATAGCAGAGCAAAATCTTGCCCCCAAATATAAGAAAATGGAAAACTGTCATTCACGTGAATACAATTCAATCAGGTGTAAAAGCTTCATGATTTTTCTTTGGATGAAATTGAAACCAGTTTGATGAGAGGAAAAAAAACCAGCTCCAAATTTGGAGCCAGAATACGTGGGTCCTAGTTATGGTTTGACCACTTATTAGTTGCATTATATATCATTGGACAACCCACTTCAAGTCTCTAATCCAAGCTTTTTTATTAAACGAGTGGGTCTGACTAGGATAATATTTCTCTAACTTTAGTTGGTGATCCATTAAAAAAATATTTTTGAATTTTTAATCCAGTATACACATACCAATTTGAAATAAAAGGTTTAAGAACAGTTATGTGCAATATAATATGCTTTAATATTTCCCAATTTATTCTAGTTTTTAAAAAATTACTAGCGGCTAAAATTAAAAGACTTATAATAACAATAGCAAGGATGTAGAGAAATGGAACCTTCACACATTGCTGGTGAGAATGTAAAACAGTGCAGATACTGTGGAAGATATGGCAGTTCCTCAATAAGCTAAACACAGAATTACCCTATGATCCAGCAATTCCACTCCTAAGCATATATCCAAAAGAATTAAAAACAGGTGTTCAAACAAAAACTTATACAAGAGTATTCAAAACAGTACTATTCACAAGAACCAAAAGGTGGAAACAACCCAAATGTTCCATCAACAGATGAATAAACAAAAAGTGGTTTATCCATATAATGGACTATTACTATAAAAAGGAATACAGTACTGGTTCATGCTACAACACAGATGAACCTTGAAAACATTATGCTATGTGCAAAACAGCCAGTCACAAAAGGTCACATACAGTGTGATTCAGTTATATGAAATGTCTCAAAGAAATCTATAGACAGAAGGTAATTAGGTTGTAAGATTTAGGGAGGGGAGAATATAAAGTAATTGCTAGTGGATATAGTTTGTCTTTTGGGGGTAATAAAATCACTCTGGAATTAATAGTGATAATGGGTACACAATCTTGGGAATATACTAAAACCTCATGATGAATTGTGCATTTTATTATTTTTTAAGTATTTATTTTATTTTTGGTAATCCTCACTTGATGATATTTTTCCATTGATTTTTAGAGAGAGTAGAAGAGAGAGGGAAAGACAGAGAGAAACATTGATGTGAGAGAAACACATTGATCGGTTGCCTCCTGCACGTGCCCCAACCAGAGCCCCGGCCAGGGAGAAGCCTGCAACTGAGGTACATGCCCTTAACTGGAATCGAACCCAGGACCCTTTGGTCTGCAGGCCGATGCTCTATCCACTGAACCAAACTGGCTAGGACTATTTAATTTTGTTTTATATTTTTTAAAATATATAATTATAAAAATATAATTATAAAAATAAATAAATATTTTTATTTATTTCAGAGAGGGAGGGAGAAAAAGATAGAAACATCAATGATGAAAGAGAATCATCGACTGGCTGCCTCCTGCATGCCATGCCCCCCACTGGGGATTGAGCCCACAACCTGGGCATGTTTCTTGACTGGAATTGAACCCAGGACCCTTCAGTCTGCAGGCTGATGCTCAATTCACTGAGCCAAACCAACTATGGCTGGCAGAATGAAGTTTTTATGTATTGTGTCAACGGCTGAATGGTGGAGCAATTTAAAAATTTCAGTAGAATTATGCAAATTATGCATATTTAACAACCAAACATTATATGACTATATCCATATTCTAGAATTTTTAAAAATTTTATTTTAGGTTAGCTCTAATTATAGCAATCCTAATAAATCAGAAAAATTTCAAATGGTCCTAGTATTTTAAATATTAAACTTAATACCAATAGGTGTAATTATTTCACTTCTAGAAAGAACTCCCTCAAAGAATGGCTAATAAAGTGTGGAGCTATCTACAGCAGTTGAGCATATACTTAACTTCTCAGAAGTAGGCTGATTTCAAGGTTTATTGGCACTGGAATTTTGTTTGTTGGCTTTAAATAAATTTTTATTTTAAAAGCCATTCTCTTAAAAAGTTCATTAAAATCCAACAATATTCCAAAATACACCATGGGCAATCAAAACTCAGATATTGTCAGAAATAAACATGAACGAGATATTTCACTTCACAATGTCAAATACAGAAGTATTCTCTTAAAAAAAATCCTCACCTGAGGATATGTTTATTGATTTTAGAGAGAGGAAATGAGAGAGAGAATGAGAAGCATTGATCAGTTACCTCCTGTATGCACCCAGATCAGGAATTAAACCCACAACCTTTCGATGTACGGGACGATGTTCCAACCAACTGTGCCACCCAGCCAAAGCCAGAAGTACTCTTGACTTAACAATTTGAATATTCAGAGCTATCTGGCAAAAATAATATGTAGACACTTAATCAATATTGAAACATGCTATTATTATTATAAAATATTTTATTCATAATTTTCTTGTCCTTTGTGTGTTTTTTTAGAATGTTTCTTCACATTTATAGCATGTTCTCTTCGTATAAATTAGAAAGCTCCTAACCACCAATTTCAGGAGTCTCTTTATTTACCACAAAACCAACGGCTTATGGGTGTGTGTGGGTGGTTGAGTGTGCCTTTTCTAAGCTGTTTTCAAAGAGGCAACAATCATATAGTCTACAGTGTTTCTGAATTTATTCTCTTTAAATATTATGTCTACTGTATTTATTTGTCCACAACTGTGGTCCAAAATTACTTATTTGTGAATACAAAAACCTAAACACTGAAACCTACAATCTAGACAGTGAAAATGTTCCTACTCTAGCTCATCCCACTCTAACCTGCATTCTGTTTTTTTCCTCAGGATTTCTCTCAGAAGGTACTTTGCTTATAAAACAGAGTTAGACGATGATATTTTATTTATGGCAACACAAGTTTTAATAACTCATTTTAAGGAAAGCCTCCCTAATATATAAAATTTTTTATAATTTATATTAATTATTTATTTGGAATTAGTTCAAAATTTCTCAAATATATCAAAAATTTTTATACTTGATATAAAAATTTTAATTTTTTAATTACTCATTTGGAGTTAAGTTCCCATATCACTAATTTTCAATAAGGTTCTGAGTGCTTTTAAACAAGAAAATTCAGGTCATTCTTTCTTAATATTTTCTATCAATTCCATCCCTGAACTTAAAAAAACAACACAAAAACACATTGGTGATTTGTGCATTTATTTAACAAATTAACACAGATTTTACTCTGTAACAGATACTACCCTAAGAGTGTTAGCAAATTATTCCCACTTAGTCTGAAAATCCAACGCAAATTTACACTCGTTAGGATGGCTGTGACCAGTGACTTAATTGGTGGGAATGTAAACTGGTGCACCTGCTTTGTAAAACAATAAGGTGATTCCTCTACCCTTGTACTTTTATTACTACACAGTACCAAATTTATAAAATCTTTATTAAAAAAGACCACCCAGACAATTAAAGTATCTAACCTTTCCAATCACATTTTCAGTTCTTAAAAGAATTATTTTCTCTACTCACAGATAATGATGATGTATCATCTCCAAACTGAAGGTTCCCTCTGAAAGAAGTAAATCAGCTGCCCCATCCCTGGCTCATTTAAAACAAGATTGCTGTTTCTGGCTGTGAAAAAGGCTGAGAAGTTGTCTTCTGGCATGTGTGTATTAATCAAAATACTGGCAGGGAGACACATATAACTTTAAGGGAGTACCTCTGTTGTTGTATGATGTGTTAGCAAATTATGAACAGGAAAAAAAGAAGTTTGGTGCAAAGCTATTAAACTGCATTTTAAAATGAAAACTTAAAACTGAATCTATCCAAACACTCAAGCTTGATTGACAATAACAACTTGATAACTTACGCTAACTTTTCATGTTTCCTACAATTAACACATTTGTGTTGAGTGTATTAACATTAAATTTATCACTTATTTCCCAACATATTAAATATTCTCCTATTCAAAAAATGAATTACAGATAGCTGGTGCTACATTTCAAATTACTTTAAAATAAAGTATGTAAAATATCCTTAAGTACAGGGACTGCACAAAGGTATTTTTACAAACTAATGCAGATTACAAATTGGAAGTAAATATACCTGTCCTTTTTTAAAAAATATATTTTTTATTGATTTTAGAAAGGAAGGAAGAGGGGGAGACAGATATAGAAACATCAATGATGAGAATCACTGACAGGCTGCCTCCTGCACATCCCCTACTAGGGATCGAACCCATAACCCAGGCATGTGAACCTGACCGGG
This sequence comes from Corynorhinus townsendii, assembly GCA_026230045.1. Taxonomy (NCBI): domain Eukaryota; kingdom Metazoa; phylum Chordata; class Mammalia; order Chiroptera; family Vespertilionidae; genus Corynorhinus; species Corynorhinus townsendii. The sequence continues at coordinate 207,367,636 of JAPDVU010000001.1, read as the reverse complement.
AATTGAACTTTGACCTCCTGGTTCATAGGTTGACACTATGCCACACTGGCTGGGCTAGCTTGTACATAAATTAGCAATGCAACATACAAACAGGAAAAGGAAAAGGCAAAAATTTAAGAGAAATGGTCTCCAGTTCTCTATGCTTGGGCAAATCCATATATATAAAACCCTAATATGCAAATAGATAGAATGGCAGAACAATTGAACCACCAAACAACTGGTTGCTATGATGTGCACTGACCACCAGGGGATGCAGGAAGAACATGGTGGGTGTTGGCAGCAGGCGGGATGGTGGAGGTGAGCGGGGGTGCCAGACCAAGGTAGGGTGCCAGTCGCTATCATTGGGACGAGCCTCTGGTGGTTACTGAAAATTCTTTGCTCCTGTATGCCATGGTCCCACCCAGCGCTTGCACCTGCTGCCAGTGCTGGCCCCACTCACACCCGCAGCTGGCACCAGAGCCGCTGCTCACACCTGGGGCAGACAGGCGACGGGGATGGGGTGGGTGGGGGGTGATGGGGTGGGGGGGTGAGGTGGGCTGCAGCAGGAGGGGCCGGGTAGGGGTGCAGAGGATGGGCCGAGACCCAACTCTGTGCCCACCGCAGACTCGTGGCACACAGTTCAAGGTGCATGAATTAGTGCACTGGGCCCTAAGTAAATAAGTAAATAAATTCCCTACGTGAATCTGGCTTAAGCTACATTTGTTTCTTCACTGAGATTACATAAATATTATTAGATGGGACATTTATGTCTGATCTAAGTAAAGCAAAATGAACGAAAACATTAATCTTAAAGCAATTTAAACAGAAAAACAAAACAATCTTCCAGGCTTAGGTTGGATATACTAAAATGTAATTTTTTTCCAAGTCATAGAGAATATAGACAAAATATTTTATTTTTTTTAAAAAAGAGGTGGTGGGAGGTGTGAGCCAGTAAAAGGCAATTGGGAATGAAACTAACAAAACTCTCAGGAAAAAAGAGCATAAAATTAGTTTAGATAAATTTATTACAAAATCTGTAACCTTTCTGGTTTCACCATTACAGTGGGCGGCAAACCGCAGCTCGCGAGCCACATGCAGCTCACGAGCCGCAGTTTGCTGCTCTGTTGACTAATGAGTTTGCCAACCACTGTCATATACTATCCCTTACCTCTTTGCACACAATATGCCACAATTGCCTAATCCTCGCAGCTTCCAACTACACGGTAACATTTAGTCTAGTCCAGTGGTCGGCAATCTCATTAGTCAACAGAGCGGCAAACCGCGGCTCGCGAGTCACGGTTTGCCGACCACTGCACTATTAACATCTGAAGGCATTTAGCAGATTTCACTATCACTGAACATGCCAGTGATTTCTTCAAGAAGACACTAGAAAAGCATGCACGTTACTTTCTGTCAAGAAATATAGATCCTGAATGAATTTACAGCAAAGAAAAGAAGCAATGTGATGTAATAGAAACCGCTAGCAATTTAGAATATAGAGACTTGGTGAGGAGCAAATCTAATATACAAGGTATCTTTGTGCAAACTAGAGAAAGGTATTCCACTCTTGGTAGCCAGATCTCTGGTTCAGTGAGTAAAGAACAGGTACAGTGTCAGTCTTCACTCAAATCCTTTGCTCTGGCAATATTCCAACTACATATCCAGATCAGAAAAATTCAAATTTGGCTTGGGGTCTTAAACAGGTGATTTAACAGAGGTTCAATTTCTTTATCTCTAAATTAGGAATTACAGAGCCCTGTTAACAGTATTATTATGGATATTACATAGAATATTGTTTGCTGTAGCATCTAAGGGAACACAAATTAACGTATACTCCTAAGACTAATTTGGTGATCTTTCTAGTGTGTGCATGCGTGCGCAGAAAGAAAAGGCAATAAGTTCAATAATCAAATATTCTAAGTTTGGAAATTTACATTTGACATAAATCTCTACTGTAGATTCATAATGCCCATTAGCATTCTAAAGACTATGAGAAGTTCTGTAATAAGAAGCTGTTTAACTTATGTAACACACTATTCTCAAATTTATTTGACTTTACAGAACATTTTTTGGTTTATATCTATTAAAATCTCACAGCACTGGTTTTTTGTGTTCCCCCCCACACCACAGAATGGAATTGGGAATAGATAGTATAGAGATGTTGAGCCATGTTTTATATATATGATATTAATGAAAATCAAATAGATTTTAAGCTACAGATATTAATTTTATTACTATTTTATTACTATTTTATAAACCTTAATGAAATCAGAAATTCAAAACCTGAAAATTGCTTTTGAGTAATTTTGATATAAAAGTCAAAAGGTGAATTTCAAGGCATTTTTAACTGTGAGGCCACATGTAGAATTTTTTAATTTAAAGATTATATCTAAAAACCATGTTGTAGAAACTGGAATATTTAAGCCATATGCTTTAACTCTACTTGGCTAATAGTAAACAATAATGGTTATACAACCTTACCAAGAAAAGAAGTGTCTTGGATTGATTTCAAAATGCTATTATTTACATCCTCTTATACCCTTCTTCCTTCCTATACATATTTATGTTAAGGTAAGAGAAACAAAAGCAAAAACATCTTCTATTATTCTGTTTTTACTTACCTAATATTTTCACAGCATAATGAGGACTTTCTAAGACAATTACTTCCTCTGTATCAAATATAGGGTTATCTATTCCAGTCTTTGGAGGCATTTGGGCTAGTTTCTTAAGTCTCATGGAAGAATTAAGGTCAAGTTCTTGTTTCTTCCCTTCTTCCTCTCGCCTACGCCTCATGTCCTCCTGCTGTTGCCGAATACGTTCCAACTGTGCACTTCGACGTACAGGCATCATCCTGGTGCCCAAATCTCCAGGGCAATCAACAGCCATCTCTCGGTGCTTCTGATGTTCCTCTGGTGATGCAAGATCAACATTTTTTACTTCGCCGTCTGATTCCTCAGTAACATGCCCATTCATATGGGATGTTGTCATGGTTAGCTATAAAAACCTGTACCACTTTTTATATATCAATTTTTCCTATAAAGCCAATCTCTTGATTCTGCAGTATAAAATCCATGTTACTTCAAAAAAATACACCACAAAAGACTTCTCACATCATATAATAATGCTATGAAAATGTATCCATGAAGGAAATCTAAGGGGAAAGATGAGGGGAAAAAAGTATAAGAATTACAATATAAAAGACTTTAAATAGACCACTTCTAATCCCTCGCAATATAGAGAATACCCCATAAGTACATGTCAGATTAAATACTTTCCTTTCATTTTATAGACGCTGCTGAGAAAATCAAGGTGTTCCCCCTGCCACCCCAAAAAGGTCCCTTCCCAAGAATTTGAAGCATACTGTTATTTTACATCTGAGAAAAATGATGTATTGAAAGGTTTAACAAAATGGGAAAGTAAGAAAGTTTTGGGTACTAGTTTAGTAGAGAATAAGTTGCTTACAGTATAAGCATGTTTTAATCATCTTTGTAAAGTCTCAACACAGTACTTTACACTCAATTAACATACACGAGATTTAAAAAACTTCCTAGTTAACTGCTAAAGAAACTGGAATATAGCATGTCATGTTGGTGGCCCACTTGAGGTAAAGGTAGTATTCTGGGGGATAATTCACTTTCAGGAGTTTATAAGATGAAGAGATACCCAATGAAAAAGAAACTTTAATTAGCAGCTAACACATCTATAGAATAAAACCACAATGAGTGAGAAAAAGACTAGTGGGTATCAGTGTTTATAACTGGTCACATTAACACAAGAATTAGGGTTCTTTGTGAAAATTCATTCAGAGAAAATGGTACCTGCTACTATCCAAAAAAATTTTAAAGCCATATCATACAGAAAATAAGAACATGGTGGGCCCTAGCTGGCTTGGTTCAATGGATAGAGCAAAAGCCTGAGGACTGAAGGGTCCCAGGTTCCATTCCAGCCTGGGTTGTGGGCTTGATCCCCAGTAGGGGGCGTGCAGGAGGCAGCTGATCAATGATTCTCTCTCATCAATAATGTTTCTATCTCTCTCTCCTTCTCCCTTCCTCTCTGAAATCAATAAAGAAATGTACTTAAAAAAAAAAAAAAAAAAGAACATGTTGGACTCAGAGGCCAAAAAACTGAATTTTAATTCTGGCTCTGACACTTCCTCTAGCTATATGATCTAAGACTAGTCAGTTTCTCCTGAACCTCAGAGTCCTTTGGAAAATTCATTCACAGGATTGTTCTGAGTTTTGAATGAGATAATATAGCAAGTTTTAAAACTAAAAAAGATATATCAATTCTTAGTATTAATTTGGTTCTTATATTTTAAAACTCCTTCAACATATTTTAGACAAGAAAAATATTTTACTGGATGACACTGGTTTTTTATCAAGCCATTTCTTGGTCATAAAAAGGTAGATTGTTTATATATGTGAAAACCCACACATTAAATCTAATTAGTCTTCCTTTGCTCAAGACTTTAAAAATATTTACAATAATAAACCTACTACCTCCTGGAGTTGAGCAACACTGCAGTAAATGGGTTTTTTTTAGAGCACATGCCTACTAAGCAAAAGCTGTTTTCAGACAACATTCCTAATGCCAGTCAATCTTCTCTTAAACATCTTGTCCCAGGCTGCTTAACACAAACCCACCTAAACTACCAGGAAAACCACTAGACCAACATCAGGAAAATAGAGGCAAACCACATGAGCCACTAGAATTACATTTCACAAGAATTTCGAGATACTTTCCTGTGTACTATCCAAATCTTAGCTTCTTTCTTTATATATAGCCGTGTGACCTACACATAAATACCTTATTTATCATTAGATTGCCTTCTTTTTCATTAAAATAATAGCTGTCAGAATTACAATAGGCAATTCTTAAGTTTTTATTTTTAATTTATGCAAATTCAGCTTATTTGCTGTTTTCGTTACAAGTAAGCAGAAATTTGTGTAGGAGTTGCTGTAGTACTATGCTTAATTTTAATTTTAAAAACCTAGGTGTGTACATATTTCCAGAAAATTAAAACTCTCACTTCCTCAATTTACAATATTTACTGAATATTAAAAATCAAATAATAATGTTTTTACTTTATATGCTAGTCTATAAAAATTATGATCTGAAATTAAAACTGTCAGCTTAAAAATTGTAAGCTATGTCCATATTCACTATACTAGATCATGTAAGAAAAGACTAGGCCAGGTGATCTGGGTAAGAGTCCTCATGCTTGCACTATTATTATGCTTATCTACCTGGATCTAGCCTTTGATTCTCAGAAAAATTTCTGCAACCTGTTATTAATCCACTTAAAAATTCCATTTTGGTTATCTCGGAGTGTTCATAGTCTACTGGGACAGACAGCAAAGAAAATAAATGATTATTCTTCCCCAATTGGTTTCTCACCATTAGATTTTACAGGAATGAAAGCAGGGGATGGCATGATCACATTCACTTTTAGAGAAATATCACTCTGGTAGGAGTGTAGAGGATTGATTATAGGGGGGGCAATGAGACCAGTTTGAAGGCAGTAAGAATTGTGGTACTGAACTAAGACAGTGAAATGAAGAAAAGTTATATTAAAGAAATATTTTAGTTATAGAAGTACTAGAACTTGATGTCTATTTCATTTAGCAGGGCAAGACGAAGAAAAAGGAATAATAACTATAACATTTACTAAGCACTTATGTGCCACACAATATTGCAAGCACTATACAGTATTCATTCATTAATCTTCATTACAATTGTAAAAGTAAGTCCAAATATGCAAGAAGATGGAGGAGTAAGGAAGATGCCATATCAGCCAAAGGCAAGAAAATAAAAGATTTGGGGAAAGTACAAATAAAGCTAGATGAACTAAAGCAGTCAGCTTGTACAACAGGATAGTGACTAGAAAATTTAACTGGGTTCAACTTATGAAAGGTCTTAAATGTAAGTTCTTAATTTTCAAGGCAGAAGAAAAGCCATCAAAGACTTAGAAAAGAGGGTGTGATTTGTACATAATTGAGCATTTACCCTTGGCTAGGTACTAGGTTTATAGTCTACCTACCAAAATGTCCTATAGGGATCTAGAAATTAATGTCTCCAAAATTAAATACATATTTACCTTTAATCTTCTCATAGTCTCTTTGATCCTCTTCCTCTATTCTCAATTCTAATTAATGCCACTATATCTACCCAGTTACCCAAGACAACAAAATGCTAAAAAGATCAGGCTCCAGAATCAGACTGCCTAGGACCTAATTCTTACCTACTCTTCTTTTAAGCCTTTGTCTGCTCATCAAACTAGAAGCCCTTGGAGGCCAGAAACCAGGCTGACTAGTCTCTGGATCTGTGATACTATCCAGCACAGGGCCAAGCAAACAGGAGGCTGCAGGATAGGAACCCAGACAGTGGGACTCCAGGGCCACTATCCTTGGATCACTAGGTGAATGGCAAAGTCATGAACTAAGACTGAGAATAATGAAGAGAGGGAGAATTAGATAGAAGGGGTGAGCAATTAAAGGGTAATATGGACTTAGGTAATATGGACTTAGTTAATATGGATTTAGTTTTGGACACATTAACTGCACAGTGACTATAGATCATGTAGGTAAATTATCTAATCAGCAGGGATCTGTCTTATTTATTTCTATAGCTCTGATACCTAGTAAAAAAATTAAAGAAAAAAATTCGATTAAGTATATGAGCAAATCACTCTAGTTCAGAACCTCTGATAGCTTTCATGTTGCCTACAGAAGAGAGTTTGAACTCACAAGGTAAACCCAAACTTTCTAACTGTATCTTTTACTACTTTCTTATACAAGCCTTCTAAGTTGGCTTCCTATTTGTGCCTATCCCATATCTTTTTCTTCCTGCCTAAATGCCTTATAAACTAAGAACTGTTTCTCCTTTTCTCTTCTACCTTCAAGATCTACCACAAATCCCTATTCCTTCAATAAGTTTTTTCACACCAACTCAGTTAAATAATCTCACCATATAACACTCCAAATATAATGTTCACTAGTTACCTCAAAGGCAATGAAAGATTCAGCAAGTTCTTCCAGAATCAGAAACATTATGCTGTGTCCTAGCTTGGTATATGTAGTCAACACATATCAATAAACAGTGAAAGAGTCCTAGGCCAAGGAATTATATTTTCCCGCTCCAAAAAAGAAAGAAGAAAAACATTTTGTTTGACAATCCGGAAGCTAGTAAATGACTGAACTAGAGAATTACCTCTTTATATAAATAAGAGATCATCTTATACAGATAACACAGTTAACAAGTTGCTGGCCCTAAGAGTATTTCTCTCCTTTCAACCTCTAATTATAAATATATATTTTTTAAATGTCTCAAAAGCCCACATTTCAAGTCCTCATCAGAGTCCCAGCTCATGCTCCTTCATAGTGGGAAAAAAATTTAAAGAAAAAAAAAAAATTGATCAAAACTCATCACATAGTCTACAAAATCAAGAAAATGAATTTTCAGGTTGGCAGGCCAAAGCTGTTTCAATGCTAGCTTCTAACTAGTGGGCAAGGGCTTTGCTTATGTGAATCGGCTATAGGGAAAGGGGGTTAAAAGATGCTAAATAAGCTTCACTAAATACAAATGATTGAAATCAGGTCTCCTGAAACAGTGAGGAATATTAGCCTACTGAAAATTGTACACTAAGAAAGAGAACCATTTGTGTGAGAGCTGGGAAACATGACAGGTTAGCAGGAACACAATTTCTTATATAATCAGTATTCTAATTTATAGACAGAGGAAAATGTAAAACATACACTTCACATGCATAAACATGGTTTGTCAGCACTAGTGTCCAGAATTCTAGATTTTTTTCAATTCATCCTTCCTCCCTTTCTCCCATAAGTAATGCCCTTTGACCAGCAGCTGGGAATTCTCATTTTAAGTGATCAGCATTCCTCTGATTCTGAGGAGTTGGCCTATTAGTTCCCATAGAAACAACTTTTTCAGCTAACACAAGATTCAGTCCAAGAATAGAGAAAAAAACTTACATTATGCAAATTGGAAAGGCCTTGTCTACTATTCTCTTAGTTTCTCTTCTCTGGTTTTTCACAAAACTCCAGCTTTCTTACTCTGTAAAACAGGAAAGAGACAATCAAGTATAAAAGTCTGCAATGCTTTTTAGAGAGAAGGAGGGGAGGGAAAGGTTAATTCAATATGATATCCAATTCTGTTTGCAAATGGCTAAGATTTCTTAGTATACTAGTTAAGTAAAAATGCAACCCCTCCCAATCTCCATTGGACATACATTAAGCCAATATAAATTACCTGAATAAGTGATGAGAAAGAGGTAAACATAACTGGTTTAAAAGGTTTTAAAAAGGGGTAAGACCCTTTTTTCAGATTATTATTATTTAAAAGAATAACATACTTTTTTATTGATCTTAAAGAGGGGAGCAGAGAGAGGAAAGAAGGAAGAAAGAGAGATACAGAAACATCAATGTGAGAGAGAAACACCAATCAACTGGGGAACTGTACCCACAACTTGGGTATGTGCCCTGACTGGGAATCGAACCCAACACCTTTTAGTGTACAGGATGACGCTTCAACCAACTAAGCCACACCAACTAGGGCTTGCTGATTATTTTTCATGACAACTTTGACCTCTAGGTTAAAGCTCAAACAAAAATGCAGTTTTTCGTTTTGTTCTTTGTTTTAATTTCTGGATCAATTTTACACATCGCGAACAGTTTATGATGCCCATAAAATACGTTTAGAAAATGAGAATATGACAGATGAGAAACAGTTCAGAGGGAGAAATGTTGATGCTACATTGGAGACCAAGACAGAAAGGATCCTGTCCCAATGGAGCTTACATTCTAGTAGGGCAGCAATTTTCAACTGGTGTGCTGCAAGAATTTTAAAACATGTAGTATCTGACTGTTTAGTCAGGGCACTGCTTTCTTTTCCCTTACATTGTCAAATTAAAAAATGACAACACCTAACACAATAATAGCCGTCTGGTGTGAATGAATCAAAATTATACCTTTTTTTTCTGTCAGATCAGCAAAAAATATATTTTTGGTGTTAGAGAATTTTAATAATTAGTTTATGTGTGCC